>JAOXJP010234187.1:0-10198 GCA_025762735.1 Platanus orientalis | reverse complement strand
GCCCTCCATTGAAGAAGGCGAGACTCTTAAAGAATCCACCACCAGCAACCTTAGGACCTTAATTCAAAAGATTCGTTTGGGCGAGGTCAAATGAGTAGGAAAACTTTACAAAGGTCCTCTTATTTTTCTAGCAGTGGGAGTAGGTGGGAAGCTCTTGTCGAATATTGCCTTAATGAATATCGTATAGAGATAAATTAAGTTGGAATGGTTGAGGCATTACGTGGTTTTATCAGCAAGTTTAACAAACACCACGCTATGGTGGCTAAGGAGATTTCGAGATGGTTCCCTGACATTAACACCTTGTGTCAGTATGGTGAGCTGGGTATCTCACTATGGGAGTTTATTAGCATAAGCCATTTACCTTCTGAGGGGAGGCGAATAGAGGAATACATCCCCTTCAATGTTCATTTCAAAACACTTTCTACCATATGTCGAAGGTTGTTTCAAATATTTTTAGAGTTTGACTACATTAAGTTTCATATGGCAACTATTTTGGGTACATTTGCAAAGGCCCCTCAGGTTGACTACTGGAGGCAAACCTTTTCCATGGACCAAAAACAATATTCAATGCAGCATCGACCTAAACAACCCTACATTCTTGGCCGGAGTTTATGTAGCCTTTTTAAGTGGGTGAGCTCTCCCAAGCAGCGTGGGTGAGTGCATACACCCTCAAGTATTCATAGCTACTGAAAATTTGGCTGATGGGATTCATATGAACTTGGTGGTCCCTAGTCTTTGTTGTTTCTATAGCAACCTATGAGATATTGTAGAAGCAGGTCTTGAGGAGGGTCGAATAGGAGAAAAATTGGTATATCTCCCTCTTCAATAGTTTTGTGCATGGTTAGGACTTCACTTTCCTTCCATCTATCAAAGAGGAGAGAAGAACCTTCATACCATTGCATACATCGATACTTTAAAGAATCAGTGGGTAGAAGTGGTCTTACAGTCTGCTGCTTTATTTTGTTTTACTCATAAACTTGTTCTTATCCTAGACCATCTCTTCGACAAACAAACTTTGCTGGATGATGGGTCACTTGTAGGGGAGGCATGGGCATATTTCTGCTTCATTCAAAGTAGTTGTTTAGCATGGAGGAGGGATAGTCACTTTCACATTGAAGCCTATAATCCACATTGATTCACACGCTAGTTTTCATGTTTTTAAAAGCTTATCTTTCTCCCTACTCGTTCAAAGATAGTGGGTAAGACAACCAACTTGTTGAGGATCAAGGAGGCTTACCTATATTTCCTATGGTTTGGCATAGGTAGTAGTGCAACTATTCCTGATGAGATGGTTGAGCAAGATAACCTTAGTTCGATTATCGTTATGCCAAATGGTGGTATAATTTATTCTTTTCAGTAGTAAGATACAATGAGAATGGGAACAACTCCTAGGTTATTTTTTATGATGGTCAAGGGACAGTAATAATGGCCGACAAGTTAAGACGATGGCCAAGAAGACGTTGGCCGTGCAATGGCCTAAGTGATCCAATAAACAACTATAGGGTTATCAAGAGGATGTTGATTCGGTTCCACCATCTCCTTCAGCAACTGAGGCAGATGAAGAGACAAGCAGACTTCTTGTTGATTTTATTATACTCATAAGTGCATGAATTTATTCAATAGTATAGTTTTGACAAGTGGAGGTTGAACCCACGAGGACTTAAGTGAATAATCTCAAAGGAGCAAATTAATTCTAATTAATTTTACTAAACCCTAGTCTAGCCAAAAGGATTTGAGATTATCTTAAATTAAAATTGATTTAATTAATCATGCAAATAGTAAATGAGAAAGAGGAAAAATAATTAAAAATACTTAAGGAATAAAACTCTAGGTCCTAGAATCCACTCTATGGAACTCATAAACCTTGATCCATTTTATAATTTTTTCACATACTTCATAATGCTTCAAAACAAATCCAACATATGAAAAATCTTAAACTAGACCTTTTAGAAAACTAAAGTCACGCTCTTCCCAACTTTGAAAATATTGGATCAAATAATTCAATGTAAATCTACAGGAAATAACAAAGAATATGCGACCCTACAATTGGTAATATGAGATCAAACTAAATAGTCTAGAACTTAAAGTTGAATCATGGAGAAAACATGAGTAAAACCATACTCAACATACATACGTGGAGAATTTAAAGGAGAAAGGGATTTTTTTGCATTATAACTCAATAATCACAGAAAATATTAGAGATCAAAGGTTTTCTTACAACCATAGAGCTTCATCTAGGCCTTAGACAATGGAATTAACCACTCATGAAGGCTTTGTACATTAAAGGATTACAAAACATGAAAAAAGGGAATTAATGAATAATTTCACTTGATGCTTCTTCACTGTTGTGTACATGTAATTTATATACAAAACTAGTAAAGATCCCAAATCTTAGGGTACCTAAATAAAGCAATACAACTTTACAAGGATTGGTGATATCCATTCCTAATATGCAAGATATGAATAGTGGCTTCATCATCCATTCCTAATATGCAAGATATGAATTGGTGGCTTCATCATCCATTCCTAATTTACGAGATGTGAGAGGTGGCTTGATCATCCATTTCTTAATTTGCAAGATGTGAGAGGTGGCTTGATCATCCATTCTTAATTTGCAAGATGGGAGAGGTGGCTTGATCATCCATTCCTAATTTGCAAGATGGGAGAGGTGGCTTGATCATCCATTCCTAATTTGCAAGATGTGAGAGGTGGCTTGATCATCCACTCTTCATTTCAATCAAATCTAGTCGTATTCCCTAATTTAAAAAATCTAATTGGCTGCTCTTCTTAACTGATTAGGCTCATTCATATCTTGAAGATTATCTTTTAATTTCGAGTTGGATTCAGCTCACTTGGAAGCCATCATTAAGCCTTGGATAAATCCCATTAACATGTTAAGCCCATATTACCTACAAAACATGAATAAATTATAATTACTCATAAAATAACATAAAAGTTAGACTAACAATGCACATATGAAAGTATTTTTATTAACATATTTCATGCACATCAGTAAGATACAATGAGGATGAGGACAACTCCTAGGTTATTTTTTACAACGGTCAAAGTACCGCAATAATGGCCGACAAGTCCTAAAATAAGACACTAAACAAGAAGATGTTAGCCATGCAATGGCCTAAGCGATCAAACAAACAGCCATGGGGTTATCAAGAGGATGTTGATTCGGTTCCACCATCTCCTTCAACAATTGAGGAAAATGAAGAGCCAAGCAAGCCTAAAAGAAAAGGAGGCCCAAGAAGTAAGTCCCATTAGAAGGGACCACAGTGCATTCCATTCCTTGATAGGGTGAGGGAGCTTGAACATATACCTCCCATTCTTGAAGACAATTTTGAGGACATTGGGGTTACCCTTTTGAGGACCTACAAGACGTAGCTTCAAGAATGAGATTTCAGTAAGAACAAAGTGATGATATCTCATCTGTTAGGGAATTTGTGGTAGGGGGTAACACCCTAGAGCAACAGAGGCAACTGGCCAGTATATTTCCTGTAATGTAAGAACAAGGTTTAGTGAGGCCTTTTAATCGTCCTTACCATGTTCCCACCACTACAAGGCCTAAATCGGAGAGCTAGCCAGGACATGAAACTATTCCTGCTAGACTTGAAGTGCCCAAAAGACCAAGGGATCCATCAAGGATTCAGCAATATGCCTCTCGATGACAATTATATGGTGTTTGCACACTAATCAGGAAAGAGCTCGAGTCCTTATGGAACTTGGGGAGCAATGTGCAGGATCTAATTGTTACCATGAATGGGTATAATCTGAAAGGTTGTTTTCTCAACTATATCTTTTAGAAGGTGACTGGTATCACGCATGAGGTTCAGGCATATATTCCTACTAGCTAGGACATCTCCATGGTGACTCGCGACACCTTTCCAAGTTTTATTAAAAATATCAAGAAGGAACTAGCAACCACAGGAAGGAGCCTGCCTTTTGTGACGTCTGAGTCTACCCATAGTATAATGGAGAAACACTTAGGGGAAGATGAGGTGTTTCATTTTGTAGTCGAATGCTCACTTTCCATTAGCCAACCTACCCATTTTAGTGGTGAGCTAAGCAATGAAGAAGAGGTGGTAGTGCAGGTTTAGCAAGCAATAGCTATGTCATGTGAAACTGTGAGACAATAACCTTATGTTCCTTTCAAAGGGAAGGATGTCATTGAGGAATAAAAACCTTCTTGTGTTCCTAAACTAGGAACTTCTTCAAGTGTTCTTGAGGCTAGGGGGGTCTTCCAGTGCGCACCTAGAACAAGAGCCATGGAATCCACCTTCACCAACTCCTCCTACGGAGCATGCCGAGGTATACACATTTTATGTTTTTATGTTTTTTTGTATAGACTTAGTAGTAATCCTTTTGTTACTTAATGTTTTGTGCCCCCTTCTTTTTTATTTTGTAACCATTTTGAACTCAAGTTCTTATGAAAGGTACTATGGGATCTACACCTTTTGAAAGTAAAACCCGAGCCCTAAGGAAGCTAATCCTCTAGCTACTGTAGAGAACGAATAGAGTGCTCTAGTATCAGGGGAGATGGCCCGCCCCAATAATCGAACAAGTAGAGAAAACATGCCCTACCATCACACTCAAGGAATAGTAGGACATAGTTGAGTCAATGTTGGGTATGAATTTCGATGAAGCTGAAATCAGCTCCTCTCAGGATTCTGGGGCATTCATAGGCCTTCAAATACCTATTGATAATTTGCATGATGTGTTTACATCTTAAATGGAGGATTTGATGGATTATGAGGACTTCAAGAAGGATGATCAATGATGGACTGATGGTTCTAGAGACCGTGATCTGCCACTTAATGAATTAGAAGATATTGGTAGTATCGCAACAGGGTCACTTATTATGACCGCTAAAACGGACGATCAACCGGTAGAAGATGCTACTAAGAAAATCCCCAGTGAGGGTGAATCTTTTGGTCCTATTGTTGAGGTAGAGATGTTTGAAGCAACTCATCCTCCTAAGGTTGAGAAAACCCAGGACAGAGTTGTCAGTGAAGTTAGCGAACCTGTCACTAAGCCAACTAATGATGTTCTCATCACATCGTCTGTTCCACTTGTTGAGGGAGGAAGCAATACGATCCATGGAGAGTTAGACATAGAGATAACCCAAGAAGAAGGCTTGGTTCAATAGGAAGTAGCAATCAACCTAACTCTTCCTAGATTAATTGTTAACCCTCTTATGATAGAACAAGTAGATGACAATGATTCCCAAGCTGCAATAGAACCTGAGAAAGGTATACACCACCCCTTTTTTGTATTGTCCATACTATTTATCTTCCTTGTCTTTATGTGTTAAATTATTCTTTTGTCATTTAACCAGCTATTGAAGAAGACATTCATGTGAGGTAGGAGTTCATCAAAATCCCCCTATGAGCCATGGTAAGCTTCACACCTTGCTATGAAGTGAATTCTTTTGTGTCATTGTTGATACTTCTTTTAGCTTGCCTAAATGAGATTTTGAGCATTGCTATCACCATTCGACACCCTTCCAAGATCGCGTCGGCACGTGTAATCCACCAGGAGATGCTTGACCTGATGACGACTCTAACACCTTTGTCACCTAATCTCATGAGGACATGGGATAAGATATTGATAGCCCTCACTAAAGAAGTGGAAATCCATATTCATAATGATGGATTCCGGCAAGGTGTGGAGATGTTTTTGAATCTCTGGTAAAGAGGTCGGCACTGGCGGCAGAACTCACAAATATCGAGAGCAACATTGAGGCCCAAGCCAATTTGAATGTCGTTGAAGCTGAGAAGAAGGCCTTGGTAGAAAAACTCAACCGAGTCTGTGACTTGGTAGAGATAATTGACAACGATTTAGCCAATGCTAGGGAGTAGCTATTAAGGGTGCAGACTCGGATTACGGATCTCACAGCAACCCGGGAGGTGAAAGAAGCAGAAGGAGCTGCCCTTGAATCAAGAATTGCTATGGTTTCTTTTATCGTTGACCATCTTCATGAGAAATTCATTATGCGAGGTAATCAAGTTCAGTCCTCCCTAATTACTGAAGAAGACTTATGTAAAGGCCTTCTTTCTCCTTTCCCAGAATGATGTGACCCCAAAATGATGTAACCTTTTAATGAATAAAAAAATGGAGTTTTATCACTATCATCTTATTGTTCTTCTATAATTCCCCTCTTTTAATTATTTCCTTTGTATGTCATCTGAACACATGACAAATATGCTTATGTACGCACTATAAAGTCCTGACATTATGAGGGTCAGTACTATTGGGTGCCGCATCATCATTACTGGTTTCGGCGTTATGTGATCCAGAAAGGGTTGACATTATAAGAGTCACATGTGATTGACATTATCAGAGTCATGACATTATAAGGGTCGAATATGGCTAACATCATGAGAGTCTGTCGTGACTAACGCTGTGAGGGTCGAATATAGCCGATGTTATGAGAGTTGAATGTGATTGACATTATAGGAGTCAAATATAGTTGATATTATGATAATTGACCATGATTGACATTATGAGAGTCAAATATAATTGACATTATGAGAGTCGAGTGTGATTGACATTGTTAAGTCATTATGTAATTTGTCAATTTAATTTTAAGTGTAGGTGATGGGCTATGAAGGTAATATATAATGAGTGAGCCTATGAGTGTCGAGTGTGGAGACCATCACCTTGATAAGGAAGAGGTTCAAGTGCTATAAGCCAAGGCATATCAAGCAACGAATCTAAGAAGAGCCAAAGAAAAGTGCCAAGAAAGAGCTAAGTCACCATCTCTGAGCCCGAAAGGTAAATCAGGTATAAAACCAAATGTGTATTGTGTGAGTATTCTAGGAGACCCCCAAAGACCAAGGCTTGATCATAGGAAGGCCTTCAAACAACATATGCCCCTAGGTGCAATTGCTTAAAAACTCCCCAATGAAAATGAATCGAGAAATAAGTATGGTCATCTCAACTTAAAATGACCATAACTTTTGATCCCGATGTCCGCTTGAAACTAACGAGTACTCAAAATGATTGGCTCAACAAGCACCTTCCAACTAGCATAATCAATTTTAGAGAAATCGATTACGAATCTCACAATCAGTTTCACTCATGACTTTTGACTCAAACTAAGACACCCGACCCAAACCCGATATAGACAAATTGATTTTGATATGAGTTTTGAGAATTTTACTTAGATTCGAAATCAGTTTAAAATCTTACAATTGATTGCAAGTCTGTGCAATAGCTAAAATCGATTGCTTGATTCGAAATCGATTCTGAGCCCAAAACGATTGCAGATCAAGCAATTGGTTTCAAAGGCATTTGTGGAAAAAATTTAAAACACAAATCTCATGCTCGTTTTTTGAAATTTGAACTCCGATTTTCAAATCCAAGGTTCCAAAATGTTTTCCTTTATAAAATATTCCAATCCAAAGGCCATGCGTGCTCCTCAACCCTATAAAAGATAACTTTTCCCTTCTAAATCTAAGGGTTTGAAGGGGGATTAGCAAAAGAGAAAGAAAAGAGTTTTTAGGCAAGAAAAAGAGCTTTACAAACTCTACTCTCTCTATACTTTCATCAAAGCTACCAAGCTTCCAAGAGAGAAGAAGAGAGTCATTATTTCTCTCTTGTGGCCATAAGGATGTTTCCTTTACAAGAGAAGAGAGGAGGAAGATCGAGGATGGTGCTCCTACACCTCCTAATATACAAACTCCCAACCTAAAAGGTTGAGGTAAAGCTTTTTCTTACATTTTGGAGTTTGTTTACATTGTATGTAGTTTGTGGTTAGCTTTTTCTTATTGTATATCTATACCACTACTCTATATGTGAATCCTTGAAAAACCATTGTAAGATATAAAACCCTTATGAGCCTTACTTATTTTGCCTATTCTAGATGCCATACTTAGTTATGTGATTTTCTTGCATACTTGTCTTCATTAAAGGCATTCACATACTCCCTTAGTATTAAGTAGAGACCATGCACTTGGTATATTTATCTAGTTGAGAGTCATTCTCTACATTGGGACATTGGTTCCCTTACTTGAGATATTGCCCTTCTTATGCTTCACTTACATTTGCCTACATAGAGGGCTTTGTTGTTGTGTGATTTTATATACATACTTGCCTTCTTTAGAAGCATTCACACACTTCCTTTGCCTTAGTAGAGACCATACATATTGGCACATTTGGCTAATGAGAGCCACCCTCTACATTGAGACTTTGCTTCCCTACTTGACCATATTAGCATATTTGCCTATTGAAAGCCACATTATACTTTAGGACATTGATTCTCTTGTTTGGAAAAAAAACTTACCACATTCGGTTATGGAGAACCACCTTGATATTTATATTGTATTCCCTTGAGTTAATAGTTAGAGACGCCATGTGACAAACTGTAAGCCCTTGGCTCAGAGACAACCAAGGTCATGCTTGCTAAAGACACCAAGAACATAGTTTGAGGTATGTCCATATACCTCACCCTTGTGTAATGGACGAAGATGCCATGTGATGAATTGTAAGACCTTGGCTCAGAGACAACCAAGGCCATGCTTGCCGGAGACACCAAGAACAAGACTTAGAAAGGTTATCTCAATAACTTGCAATCTTTGTAAAAGATTTATTAATAAAATTGAGTAGTTAAAGTGGATGTAGGCCCTAGTGTGGCCGAACCACTAAAAATTCTTGTGTTGTGGTGTATGATCTTTGTGTGATTGTTCTTTACATTTCTATACTTGCAATCATTATCATTTGAGCACCAAGCACATTGAGTGAGTTAAATTAAACTTGAACATCACTAACTAACTCACCTAATTAAGATCGGGGTAAAAGAATTATAAATCTAATTGAATCATATTCACCATCCTCAAGGATTATGCACGTAGCAATTTCAATTAGTATCAAAGCCTAGGTTGCTCATATAGGGCTTAACATCCCAAGTTAGATCCTATAAAGAAATCCTAAAAGAAAACTAGGCAACTAAAGAGTCCTTAGATGGCCAAGGAAGAGTCTAGTATGCCGATCTGTACACCTCCATTCTTTAATGGAAGTGATTATGGCTATTGGAAATCTTGTATGGTGATTTTTTTAAATGTCATAGTCTATAGAATTTGGAGTTCTATAGTGGAAGGCTACACCAAACCTTCCACTCTCAAAAATGAGTGGAGAAGATCTAAAATTGAGGCTTGTAGTGAAAATATCAAGACACTAAATGTCATCCATCGTGCCCTCAGTTTGGATGAACTCCATAGAATTGGCATGTTGAGAACTACCAAAGAAGCATGAGATCTTATGGAAAAGACCTATGAGAGTGTCTCAATTTCATCAAGAGGTGAATGTTGCATAGTGAGGAAAACACCTCACTTGGTTCCAAAGTTCTTGTGGCCTTTGGTACTCCTAAGGATTCACATGATGAAAGTGAATTTGGAATGTATGAAGAAGAAGGTGAGGATGAGGAAAACATCTAAGAAGCCTTCAACAAATTCTATGAGAAAAACATAGAGTTAGCCAAGACCATTAAGTCCTAAAAAAGGAAAACATAAGCCTAACTCAAGAAAATGAATATTTAAAAGAGTTAAAAATAGAGCTAAAAGGAGAAACTCATTCCTTAGAACTAAATCTTCATGAGATTGATAAAATCAATCTAGATGTCTAGTTGAGAATGTGAATTATTTAAAATAAATTCTAATCTCTCAAATGAAAATGAAGAACTAAAGAAAAGAATAATAGAGTTAGAATTGAGGTAATTAGCTTCCAATCTAGAAGAAGAGTATCACCGCTTAATAGATAATATACGTCTTCTAGAAAAGAGACTAAGTGAGGCAAAAACATTTTTCAAACTAGAGAAATTAATAAGAAAATTGAAAAGAGGAAACTAGTTGAGAACAATGAAATTTTTTCCAACAAGACTCTAGAACTTAAACAAAAAGTCAAATCTCTTGAAGAGAATAAAAAGATTCTTGACCTCACTTGCTCCAACCTTAATATAAGAAACAATGAGCTACTCAATCAAGTCACAGAATTTAAGGAGCATAACAAGAAGTATCTTAGCTCCATTTCCCAAGGTAGTGAAAAATTAGAGAAAATGTAAGAACAAAGAAGGTGGTGATAGAAACGGATTGGGATTTATCTTTGAAAATACCCAACCTTCTACCTTAAAAAAGGGACCAAAGAATGTCTTTGTAGAAGGCAAAATTAAGGACAATGTCTTCCCACAAGCCTG
>JAOXJP010234186.1:0-10198 GCA_025762735.1 Platanus orientalis | reverse complement strand
GTCCATAACTCTCCAAAAGAATTCATGCTTAGAGGATCTAATACTATCATTAGCTGTGTCCAACTTTAAAAGAATTTTTTTTTTTTTTCTGCTTCGTAAGGATCTTAAGCTCAATTCATTCAACTGGAAAAATAAATTACGTACTAGAGTCCATTGTGACAATGGATACAAATTCCCCCATTACATCCTCTTCATTCCAACATCAATCAATATGAATATTGTCTGCCATAAAAGCCATATAGTGAGCTGTCTCGTTTCCTCGTGAAGTGTAAATAATTCTGATATTGCTTAGGGAATATAGCATAGCACGGGTGAATAAGATGTTTGAAGCATCGGGGAAGTTGTCTTGTTCTCTCATTAAGAAGCAAGACCACCTATTGACAATCTCCTTCAATAATAATTAAAGATTGATGTTATTTTACCTATCACAACCCAAGGAAAAAACCTCATGTTTCTGATTCTTCGAGTGTACAACTTAATATGATTGTTGACATTTGACTTTTAAAGGTTCCTTGTTGATCACAAATAATTGTTGCTGCCGCACTATGATTGTGGAATCCCATAGAAGGAGGGATCCGAAGATGGAACTCAAGGCATTCAAGTTTGGTTCTACAAGAGAGATGTAGCTAGTTTCCTCTTGTGAAACTATGTCATCATTTTCTTTTTGGTTGTGTTTGTTTAGAGGTAATTTCTATTAATAGGAAAAGACGGGAAAACCACCAAGGGAATAGGTGGTAAAGTATGGAAAATTCATAATTTTGTGTCCAAGCATATTTAATTGCAAACAAAATGCAACAAAGTATGGGAAAGTTACATTTCATTTCACTTCCTCACATTTTACTTCCATTTGGTAGAAAAATGCAACAAATTAATTTGTAAGGGTGCTAGCAAAATGTGGAAAAGTTTTATTTCTCAAGACAGTTTTCTTAGTAGTTTCCCCACATTTTACCATGTAACAGACAAACAAATTTGAGGAAAAATGTGGGAAAATTGCACATTTTCCCACACTTCCCCACACCTTTGCCTCTAAACAGACACAACCTTATTAGTGACATGGCCTTTGCAATGATAGATTGCATTATAATATGTTTTCAAGCCCAATATGCCACATAGTAGAGAATCCAATTCTCATCACCAAGCAATCATAGCCTAACCTATTCAAGGATCCAGTTACGAAAATTTTTCTTTTGTTCTTTTAATCAAATCTTGAACACTAAACCAAACCATATGTTTAGGCAAACTCACATTCAAAGAATAGATGATCTAAAGTTTTAAGATCCATTTTGCATACAAGGAACTGAGAATCAATTCCTTAAATATATTTGGAAATAGTTTCTTAGATAGCTAGCGTACCTTGAAGACCTTGCCAAATAAAAGTAATTATGCATGGGGCAAGGTCCTTGACTTTACAAAACCTCTTAAAGATAAATTGCATATCATCATCAATTACTTTTGAGTTTGAAGGTTTTAAACTTTGAATGAGTTTATATACAGACTTGGTGATAAATTTTCTAGGTAGAACTAGCGTCAATATGATAGAATCTTCCACATTTCTGTTGGAAGTGATTAGGTGGATTTTGAGAATTGAATTGGCAATGCTAGGCTCAAACACTTGGTGAATCAATTCTTTATGCCAAGTTCTCGACCATGAGCCTATTAAGTTCATATATCTTGTTGACTTTGTAGCCCATTATATTTTCACCTATGCTAAATTCTAGAGTAGATGTGATCAAGATTGTATACCCCCAAAAATCAACTTAATTATATATTTTCTTACCCTAACATTTAGCATTATCTTGTGGAGATTTTGAAGCTCTAATAAATTTTTTCTTGCCATTCAAATGAATGAAGAAAAAATTATATGGTGTAAGAATTGTCACTTCTATATTCTCTATATGTGCACGATTCTATAAAATACAAGAAAAATATTTAAAATAAAATAAATGGAATTCACTTGATTTGGATGATTGAATGAAGAAACTTTACTTGATTAAGGCTAGTGTTTGACACTATGTCTTTAAGACAAATTTCGCTCGTCGCACTAGTGCTCACAAACTCTTTGGACGTCTTCCTCCCAAAATACAATGATCTACCACACACAAAAGAAGCACTACAATTTGTGTGCCTAGCAAACCAAACTGTGTTTGTATCTCTCTCTTACACTAACGCTATGGCACTAATGCACTATGATACTTATACCTTAGTTGAATTTCGGATGCTTAAAATGAATGATGGACTACTTATTTATAGATTGCTCATGTATGTTTGGAACAGGCATACGGTCACACCTTATGGTGTTTGAACAGACAAAAATGCATAAAGGTTGCAATTTAGTAGCCACCTACATGTCCATATAGAACAGACATGTTAAAAGAATGATTTAATAGTCATCTTCATGTCTGTATGGAACAAACATGGTCTAAAAGGGATGATTTAATAGCCACACTTGTGACTATTCGGTCCAAACAGTCACGAAGGGTAAAACTATAAAAACCGCATAAATAGACACACCCCTACAAGGTTCAACCGTTTCTAGGAGAGAAAAAAATAAAAATATTATTTTATTTTTTTCTTATTGACCCATAACCTGGCCCCTGGCCCCGTTTGGTTCGGCGTATATGTGTATGTGTTTATATGGGCCTAGCCCATGTTGGCTAGGTCCTCCCCCCTCCACAAATTAGTGGTGCCCCTTGGGGCTCAAACTTATGTTCAACACATAAAGTTTATGGGTTAATCCATTTGGGACTATTCAAAGTTTACACACTTTTACCAGTTTTAGCAGTGTTCAACTAGGCACTTTTGGAGACAATTTCTCATCCATCCATTAACGGTTTTGAGCATCCAACCATATGGTTCATTGAGGTGAACACTAACTCATGTGGACCTGCCTCAAACGATATGTGGGTCCCACTTTTATTTTGACTTAAATATGCTCAAACAGTCAGATTTTCAAATTTGAGCACTTGAAAATTTTAGGTAAATACACAACCGTTTCCAACAATCCCCCACATGAATGAAATTGACTTACTATAATGAAAATGAAAATGTAGATGTAAACACACAAAGAAAATACTTTTAGAAAGTTGATGTATAAGGAGATGTAGTTTATAGCTTTGAACTTTCCTTTGTGAAAGACAATCAGATTTACTAGCTAACCAGTGAACGCAATGTCTTAAACTATTCAGTTGTTTGTGCAAACCAAGACAATAGAATTCACACAGCTTTTTTTTGGACACAATTGATTCTCATGATTGTGTTCATTTTGGCCCTGAACACCAACTAGTTTCATGAGTGTTTTAGAGAATTTAGCCTTATAATTATCACTTGAAGCAGCCCCTTCACACTCACATAGGTAATTCTTATTAAGAGTATATTGACATACTCTATTTGGATTTCTAAGGTATAAGAATTATTAAAAAGCATAGATTACTCTGAACTTCGCTGCAAGTATCATTATTTCATCATAGGAGTGGCTAGGAGAAGTTTTCTCCATAGTGATCATAGTAACACTACTAAGTCACATACAATTCGGTTATCCCTTTGAACGTAGATCTTGGAATCTGTAGTCAGCTAGGTAGGGTTACCATTATGATGACTTTTCAGATATATGTTGTAAACATATTCCCCTTGATCAGCAGTACATTGATCTCTAGTCAAACCATTAGTTAACAGATCCATAATATTCTCTTTTGACTTTATGTAATTAATGGAAATAATTTCATGTGAGACCAACTGCTTTACTATATTGTGTCTATGAAAAATATGTCGGGACTTACCATTATACATATGACTTTGTGTCCTACCAATTATTGATTTGCTATCACAATGTATATAGATAGTAGGCATAGGTTTCGACTACATTATAATATCTTCTAAGAAATGACAAAATCACTCTGTTTCTTCTTCTATTTTATCTAATGCAATAAATTCAGATTCCATGTAGACCTAGCAATGCAAGTTTGTTTGGACGATTTACTAGATACAACTACACCAAGTATAAAAACATATCTACTTGTGGATTTTGTGTTTTTCGAATTGGATATCTAGTTTGCATCACTGTACCCTTCAAATACATCGAGATACTTAATGTAATGCAATCCATAATTTAGGGTGTATCTCAAATACCTTAGTACCCTAACTAATGTCTTCCAGTGGTATACCCCTAAGTTAATTGCATATCTACTCAACTTGCTTACAACGTATGCTATGTCTGGTCGAGGGCAGTTCACTATATACATTAAACTGTCTATTATTCTAAAGTACTCTAATTAAGATATGTTTTTACCTTTGTTTTAACTAGATGAAGATTTACATCTACAGGTGTTCTCGTATGATTGTTATCATAATCTTTGAATTTCTCAATGTAGTGAGATTGAGACAATACAAGTCCATTAAATGTTCTAGTAATCTTTAGTCTTAGTATCACATCTGCAATACCTAAATCTTTCATGTCAAATTGACTAGTTAACATCTTCTCGGTAGCTTTAATAATATCATTATTATTACCTATAATGAGCATATCATCAACATAGAGGCATACAATAACATGGTCATTTATAGTATCTTGAACATATACACATTTTTCACATTCGTTAATTCAAAATCCATTTGACATCATTACATTATCAATTTGTTTATGTCATTTCTTTGGAGTTTGTTTTAATCCATAAAGCGATTTAACAAGCCTATACACTTTATTTTCTTGTTCAAGAACAATGAACCCTTCTAGTTGCTCTATATAAATTTCTTCATGTAATTCACCATTCAAGAATGTCGGTTTAACATTCATTTTATGTATCTCTAGATTATGCAATGTTGCAATAGCTATTAACATATGAATGTATGTTATTCGTGTAACTGTTGAATATGTATCAAAGTAGTTCACTCATTCCTTTTGCTTGTACCCATTAACGACAAGCATAACCTATTTGTTAATTGATTCATCTACTTTCAACTTACTCTTGAATATTCATTTGTACATGAGAGGTTTACTACCTGGTGGAAGATCCATCAATTCCCAAGTATGATTTTATAAGATGAAATCAATTTCACTATTGACAGCCTCTTTCCATAGAGGTGCTTTAGGAGTGGACATTGCTTCCTTGAAACTTTGAGACTCATTTTCTAATAAATAAATTAGAAAATTCAGACCAAACGATTTTGACATTTTTTTTCTTTTACTGTGTCTAAGTTCAACTCCATCTCTTTATTGAGAGTTGTTAGTCACAGTTTCATAAAATCTTTTAAGAGATCTTAATTCTTAAACATAATTACAAGAAAATATATGTTCAAAGAATGATGCATTCCTAAATTTAATAATAGTATTAACATTTATATCAGAAATATTTGATTTATGAACAAGAAATCGATATGCACTACTATTATGAGCATAACCAATGAATATGCAATCAACTATTTTTTGCCCTATCTTAATCTTTTTAGGGTTATGGACAATCACCTTTTCTAAGAACCCCCACACTTTTAAGAATTTATAGGAAGGAGTTTGACATTTTTACAATTCATAAGGTGTCTTATTTATTTTCTTATAAGGCAACTTGTTGAGAATGTAATTTGCGGAAAGAATTGCTTTTCCCCACAAATTATGTGGTAAACCAGAACTAATCAACATAGCATTCATCATTTCCTTTAAGGTTCTATTTTTTCGTTCAACACCTTCATTTTGTTGAGGTGAATAAGGTGTGGTAATTTGGTGAATAATACAATGTTATGAACAAAACTTACCAAATGGTGATCTATATTCACCAACTCTATCACATTTTAGAACCCTAATCTTTTTATTGAGTTAATTTTCAACCTTAATTTTATAATGCATAAAAATTTCTAAAGCCTCATCCTTGCTCCTTAGCAAATACACATAACAGTATCTTGTGCAATCATTTATGAAAGTAATGAAATATATTTTACCACCTCTAGTTTGTACAAATTTCAAATCACAGATATCACTGTGAATTAATTCTAGTGGTTCAATACTTCTTTTAATATAATTAAAATGTAATCTAGTTAATTTTGATTACACACAAGCTTCACATTTATAATCTGAATCAATATGAAACTTGGGCAAAAGTTCTAAGTAAATTAATCTACGCATAGTATTAAAATTTACATGTCTTAATCTACCATGCCAAACATTGGAGAACTCAAGCATATAAGCAGAAGAAGAATTTTTATTAATATTGAGAATTACAGTTATTATATTCAATTTGAATAGTTCATTGCTCATGTACCTTTTTCCCATATACATCCCACTCTTAGTGAGAACAAATTTATTTAACTCGAAAACCAACTTAAATCCTGTCTTACTAAACAATGAACCAGATATCAGGTTCTTGCGGATGTCTAGAAGATGCAACACATCATTTAGAGTAAGTTTTTTTTCCATAAGTCATCTTCAACACTACCTTTCCTTATTCTTCAACTTTGGAAATTACAAAGTTTCTCATGAAAAAATGTTATATATTATTCAGTAATTGATATAATGAGAACATTTTCTTATTTGAACATACATGGCAAGTAGCTCCAAAGTCTCACCATTCCTTATTATTTCCTACCAAATTAACTTCAGAAACCACTACATAAAGGTTCATCTCATAAACATCTTCAAAAAGATGATCAACTTCAGTCATATTGGCCTGAACGGCTTTCTTGTTGAAGTTCTCTTGATCCTTGCGTTTGTGACAATCCTTTACACGATGTCTTGGTTTATCATATACGTAGCATTTTTCTTTGAATTTCTTAGATATACCACATTTAGGCCCCATGATTGGGCTTTGATTGAACTGTTTCCTTTTCTTCTTGTTGATTTTTTACACTTGTTCCATTACATTTGCCTTGGATTCAATGAACTAATTCTATAGTTTTCTTTCGGAAACACAGTTGTCTTCTTCAATCTTTTATCTCAAGATTAAGTCTTCAAGTTACATCTCCTTACGCTTGTGCTTTAAGTAGTTTTTGAATTTTTTCCATGATGACGGTAATTTTTTAATTATCACAACCACCTAAAAAAGAATCACTTATAGACATTCCTTCTGCATGAATATCATGTAAAATCAGTTGGAGATCTTACACTTGATTGATAACAGACTTTGAATCCAATGAATCTCATAACTCATTTGCAATCTTGATTTGACTATACACATTGTAGAATGTGTTATCCAATCCATTCAGAATGTAATTCTTGCATAGAAAATCCACATGTTTCTATGCGTCCACAGTAACAACAACTTGTCTGTTAGATTCGTTCTCTTTTAGAGCAGGACCATCTTCATAGAGAAATTTCACTAAATTCAATGTTGTAAGACAGAACAACATTTTCTGTTGCCATCTCTTAAATTCAGTACCATTGAATTTTTCTGACTTTTCGCCATGGCTACCAAGAACAGGACAACTGACGTCACAGTGGAAGGTATAACCGTACTTGTATTACCATACTGCGCCTTCAAACATATACGATCTCCTACAATCTCCCATTTTTTTCCAATAGGCGGCACACACTATGACAGCTATTGTGGCAAGGAATCATATCTCTTAAGATTGGAATTGTTATTACATCACAAGCAAATGAACTTCCATTGCTTCAATGAATTCTTGTATCACGAGATTTGATAGCTTTCTAAGAGAGAGAGAGAGAGAGAGAGAGAGAGAGAGAGAGCTAAGTTATTTTGGTCAAGTTTTTTTCTTTACTTTTTTGGTAAATACTAGTTATGTGTTTAGGTGAGGCTCATCTAATTGTGGGTCTCCATCTTATGAGGACGAGGCACATGGCAAGTTAAAAATCAGCATGCCATTCTATAGGTCTCATACCCCTAAATCCAAGATGATGATTAAAAAAGTGCTGCCGCCCCCCCCAAACCCACCTTTTTGTGTGATTAAAGTTTTAAACAAATGTATTGGTTTGATTAATTAACCACTTCTCACCCTCCTACCAAGTTTCAACTGTGGACTCGGCAAGGATTTTCTACGCCAATGCTAACCTCCGCTGAGGTCAAGGGGTGACAATGACATCAGCATCAAAAGTGATTTACATGCACCCTCAAAAGTATAAATCACTTTCGGCGCTGATGTTTCTGCCAGTTTAACCCTCAGCAGAGGTTAGAGGAGGATACGATCGGCGTATAAAATCCAAGCCAGTGTGGACTTCATGTCTGTTCATGGACTTTATGTGCTATTAGGGTACTTTTTCTACAATACATTCATGGACTTTATGTGCTAAGGGTACTTCATCCATAATAGTATGGTCTAGAAGACTACGACCCAATGGATTGTTTTCATTTTTTCTTTTGGATAAAGACCATTTGCGAGCCTGCCCCATCAGCAACCTGCGCTGAGTCATTTCCAAAATTGCACTGCAAAATTGCATCCCATGGGTTTGAAACCCTAACTCTCCCTTGGAAATGCCATACCATCATACCATACCATTTCTCCTGTCGAGGCAGTTGTTAAGACCAAATTTGCAGCGAAATACTCATCGGAGATATGAGATGAATCATTGTGATCTTGACAAGTAGCTTCTTGGAGGTAGGCTTCACTCATTCCCTACGTGCTTCATGCATCATAGCATGGCTTGAGATCCACTTGACTTGATAATAATGAGATGAAATCGTCTACAGCTCTAAATAACTTACAGTGTAAATGGGCCTATCACTGCCATAAAAGTAGTTGTGATTTGATTGAAATTTTACATTCAAATATTGAGAGTGTCAAATCAAAGCCATTTTAGTGGCAGTGATGTTTGGACTATAGAGGGATTTAGAGCTGTAGGCGATGTTGTCTCGATTGTAGGCTTGTAGAGAGGGAAGTATCAGGCTAGTACTAATTTAGCATGCAACAAGATGCCAGACAAAGGGTATTTTAATAAATATATCATACTTATCTATTGTGTATTTATCAAAACACCCTCCTCTACCCCTTGTCTATTTATCAGACAGCCTTTGTAAGGCATCATGCCAAGTGTTGAGAGATGATTCGAAGCCACTTGTAACATGTCATTAGAGTTAAAAGAAAATGTAACCAGACACGTGGCACTATCAATAAATGGACCCACATTTACAACAGTTTTCTTTTGGACCAAAACAGAGTGATTTCTATACACGTTACTGCCGATCAACAAGCCCTTTTCACTTTGTGGACATGTGAGATGGGGTGATATCGTCTGCGATGCTTAGGAGCCGAGACAGAGGGGGGTGGGAATCAATTCTTTTTTGGGGGGTGAAGTGACATCTCCAAATGTGAATTGATTCCCCCCTCTGCCTCGGCCCTCGAGAGTCACAGAGGGGGGTGTTGCAGACGATATCAGGCTGAGATGCCTTGTAGTGTGTAAGAACTTACCATCAATGGATCCCATCCCATGCCAGCTTCATATACAAGATTTTCTTTTTAGTCAAAAACCGCCATAATCTACACATGTGATGTTTTTTAAGTAGATGATTTAGGTACAGGTTAGGGAGCTTGGATCATCTCCATTTGAAATGGAGAGCCCACCTGCCAGTTCTAATCAGCATGCAACACAATGCTTGACAAGGGTAATTCGAGAAATACACATGAAAAAGGGGAGGGTGTTTGAATAAACATCGAAACTAGTACTAATGTATACTTATCAAAATACCCTTGCCATGTGAAGATTTGAGACCGAAGGGACATATTTCCATTTCAAGTGGGCATGATTCAAATTCTGTCACTTAGTAATTGGTTGTCTGCCTACTCCTCTATCTGCACCATTCAATAGTTAGGCCACTTCTTCGATTGGGGGGCTGGGATTATGTGCAAACGAATCTTGTGAGAACTGTGCAAACGGCACGAGAGGGGCTGATGCATCAGTACCGAAAAGTGATTTATACTTTTTGGGGGGTACTAATAACTTTTCGGAGCTGATGTGTCCGCACCCTGATGCCGTTTTCACAGTTCTCACAAGATTCGTTCTCACCTAATTTTTTTCCTCGATTGGGGCGTGCCGCATGCAGTTCAAAAGACTAGTCTGGAACATTTATTTTGTTTATTTATTTATTGGTAGGGCCGCTCGGGCCGCAAACAACAGCTTCATAAAGCCGGACCCAAACCGCGGGCAGGAGAGGCAGCCAGTATCACATACAACTATAGGATGCTACTAGGGGGATTCGGCCTACAGACCTCTCTCTTGAGAGGTGATGCTGTAGCCACCAATGCTAGGGGCATTGGTTTGGGA
>JAOXJP010234185.1:0-10198 GCA_025762735.1 Platanus orientalis | reverse complement strand
GATCTTCAATGATGGTGGAGGCTTCTGCTTCATCTATACATCTCAAGAGAACATGATGTGGGGATTTCTTGTACAGGTTCCCCCCATATAGTACAAATTGAGAAGCTAATCTCTGCAAGGCACGTTGATCATTCTTGGATGCCATGGATAGAAAAGTTTAATCTTCTAGATAATTATTAATGTCGAGGAACCATGGTTCCTTATTTAAATCAGCAGTTGTAATCTGAAGGCAATAGGCTGGCTCATTCCTTTGCTTAATCTTGATTGGTGTCAAGTCCGCCCCTTGAGGGATGTCAATCATTAAAGCCAATGTGGCTAAAGCATCTACAAAGTTGTTCCTTCTTCTGTCAATATAATCGAAAGTCAGATATTCAAAGTTCTTGGACAGTATTTGTAGGCATTCATGATAGTCTAGAAATTTTTCTTCCCAAATAAACCAGTCTCCGATTGCTTGGAAGATAACAAGTGCTGAATCTCCATAGACTTCTAATTTATCTATACCATGATCAATGGCTGCTTTCAAATCTATGATGCAAGCTTCATATTTTGTTATATTATTGGTGCATTGGAAATGTAGCCTTACGGCGATTGGAATGAGGACACCTGTATGGGAAATGAGCACGGCTCCAATCCCGTAACCTAATTGATTGACAGCTCTGTCGAAACACATCTTCCATCTGACAATCTTACTTGATTCAATTTCAACACACAATATTTGCTCGTCTGGGAAGTCAAATTCTAAGGATGAAGGTTCCTCTATCGGTCCATCTACTAGGAAATCGGCTATGACTTGCCCCTTGATAGCTTTCTGTGAGACATATGTGATGTCAAATTCTGATAGCAACATGAGCCATTGAGCAATTCTTCTTGTTATTGCTGGTTTCTCAAATAGATACTTGATGCGATTTATCCAAGATATCAGAAACACTTTGTATGATAGGAAATAGTGCCTAAGCCTCTTGGTGATGTAGACTAAAGAAAGACAAGTCTTCTCAAGTGGCGTGTATCTGGTTTCATAGTCAATGAAACACTTGCTTAGATAGTAGATAGCCTGTTCCTTCTTTCAAGTCTTGTCATGCTGTCCTAACACGCATCCCATGGAGTTATCGTGCATGGTCAGATATAGGACGATCTGGCTCTAGCGAGATCAATACAGGTGGGCTCAGCAAATAATTCTTAATCTTGTCGAAGGCAATTTGGTAGTCATCATTCCATTGAGCTAGAATGTTCTTTATCAACAACTTGAGCAGAGGCTCATAGATGGGAGTGAGCTGAGCAATGAAATGACTGATATATTGAATATGGCCTAAGAAACTATGTGCATCCTTCTCTATGAGAGGTGTAGGCATTCCAACGATTGCTTTGGCCTTTGAAGGATCAACTTCTATGCCTCTTTCACTGATGATGAAGCCTAGCAACTTCCCATGAGAGGCTCCAAAAATGCATTTGTTCAGGTTCAGCTTCAGTCTGTATTTCCTAAGATGGTCAAACAACTTCCGTAAATGGCTCAGGTGGTCTTCTTTGTGATGAGATTTGACAATCATGTCGTCAACATAGACTTCCATCTCTTTATTGATCATGTCATGGAAGAGGACAGTCATGTCCTACTGATAGGTTGCCCCTACATTCTTGAGGCCTAAGGGCATTACTTTGTAGCAAAATGTGCCCCAAGGGGTTGTGAAAGCAATCTTCTCACAGTCTTCTATAGACATCCTGATTTGATTGTAGCTTGAGAATTCATCCATGAAAGACATCATCTCGTGTCTGGCAGTACTGTCTATGAGTACATCAATGTAGGATAAGGGAAAATCATCTTTGGGACAAGCTCTGTTTAGGTCTTTGTAGTCTATGCACATTCAGACCTTGCTGTCCTTCTTAGGTACAGGGATGATGTTGGCTAACCATTGAAGATATTGGATAGACAAAAGGAAGCCTGTGTTTAATTGCTTTTGGATTTCTTCTTTGAGGGCTAGGGACCATTCTAGTCTTAGATGCCTAGGCTTTTGTTTGATGGGATGAATATCAGGGTTAGTGGGGAACTTATAGGTGACAAAGTCTGTGTTCAAACCAAGCATGTCTGTATAAGTCCATGCAAAAATGTCTATGTACTCTCGAAATAAATTTAACACGGTATGCCCCAAATCAAAAGTGTTGGGAGTCTCAATTTTTACAATTCTGGGCATGATTTCTTAACCAAGATTGTCTTCTTGGAGGTTTTCTACTGATGGAAGATTTTGGTTCTCTTGGTGCTCAAACGCCTTTATCACCTCTTTTGGCATCATTTTATCATCATTCCATTCTTCTTGCTCCTATTTTGAAAGAAGTGTTTTTAGTATTGATTTATATGAAAAAGGTACTTAATACCCTGTGAGCAACTGGACTAGGAATCAACTCTAAGTTGCCTACATACCCGATGTTAGTGCTGATCACAAGCTTAGTAAAGTTTGTCCGGCCGAGATCAAGCTGGGCATTGTTTTTGTCTTGGGGTGGACAAAATTTACATTTTTATTAAAAAGTAGTTGAGTCTGAAGTTACTTCTCAGGTTGTCTACATACTTGACTTTTAGCATAAGTGCTTTTGAAAACATTGGTATGTCAAGCTCAAGCCGTACGTAGTTCTTTGATTTACAAGGGTAAAGAAACAAAACTATTTTTTCTCAAAAAGTGACTGGCCCTGAAGCTGTGTCTCAGGTTGCCTACGTACCCCTTATAAGTGCGCTAGTCAAATGCTTCAATAATTCAAGAGTCATTAGGGATCAAGTCTACGTAGTTCTTAGACAAAAGGGTGTAAAGAAAAGACTAAAAAAAACTTTTGAAAAGCAAAAATAGGAGTGGAGAAGTTGGCTTCTCTTGGCCTTCTTTCCCAGTCAATCAATCCATCACCTAGTCCTGGTCCTCTACAGCAATGGAGTTGGTTTGTCTGGTATGCTTTGTGGCTTCCGCAGGTACCCATGTATCTGACATGTTGACCTGGTCAACGTCAAGCTCATCTAGGTCTAACTATCCACTCGCAATAACTTATTGAAGTGCTTCTCTAACATCACATGGGAGAGAGAGTAGACTTAAAGGAGTCGGGTTGTCCTCCCTATATTCTGAGGTGTTAGGGGTTAAACTTCCCCCAACCTCAGGGACAGATGGCATAGGGCTGAGAAGATGGGTGTAAGGAGCAGCCTCGAGATGGTATGCAGAGTGCTAACTTGTGGTTGGAAGTGGAATTATGACTGGTTCTACTGGTTTGTGCTTTATGTTGGGATTGGATGGTATTGTCTGGGCTGATGCTTTAGTGGGTAAGGTGACAGAAGTCTTGGATAGTTCAAAAGCTGATACAAGATGTTGTGCGGTGTTGTAGTCTGCTTTCTTCTTCTTATTTTTCTTGGGGAGATGCTTGATCAATGGTTTGAACCATAGGCCTGCCTTGTATGGCACTCTAATAGCTTTAATGGGGTTCTTTCTTCCTTGAGAATATTTTCCCAAGCCTTTGTTTGAATCAAACCTCATCTTGACCATCATTTTGAACTTTAGATGGAGAATTTTAGCCTTTCTTTTCAGTTTTGCTGCTACTTCTTCTGTGTGCACAACCTCAAACTGGTATGAGGTGAAAGTGTTTGGTGCTTGCAAACTTCGGACTCCCAATATCTGTTGTCCTGTCATTGTGATGACATCTGTATCTATTGGTACTGTGATGATTTCATCGTTGATGATGAACTTGACCTTCTGGTGAAGAGCGGACGGGACAGTGCCTGCCTGATGAATCCACAATCTTCCCAACAACATGGTGAAGGAGGATGGTATACTTAGTACTTCAAATTAAACTTGGAACATTCTCCCTTCTATCACTAGGGGAATGAATATTTCTCCTTTGCCATGATTGACCAAATTATCAAAGGCCCTTATATCACATGGGTTGGGTTTCACATAGTCTGGGGAACCCCTAATGTATCCAATGTATTCTTGGTAAGATATTCAATACGGATCCATTGTCTACCAAGATAAGGGGGATGCATATATCTAAGTGGCATGCCGTGATGTAGATGGCTTTGTTGTGTACGGTGTCACCTTCTTAGATTTCATCCTCTGAGGATGTGATGATGCATGGTGTGGATACTCTAGCTACCATGTTTTTCAACCTATCTAGTGTGATTAAGGCGTCCACAAAGGACTTTCTGAATATGCTAAAAAATCTCTCCCTATATTATTCTGATGTCAATAGAAGGCCCAAGATGGGGACCTGTGCTGGTGTCTTGGATAATTGCTCAATCAAGAACAGGTGAGACTTCCAAATAGCTGCCTTAAAGATCTCATTCTCTTTCTTTTCTTCTACCTCTTTAGCCTGTTTCTTTGTCTTTGTCTCAACTTCTTCCTATATCATTTTCTCTTTCCTTTTGCCCTTAGGATGTAGATACGAGACTGGCTTAGAGACCCTGCCTGATCGGGTAATGAAGGTTGTGAGCTCATCCAGCTCAGCCTTTGAAAGTTTAAGATCTGCCACTTCCCCGACTAGATAGCCCAAGGGGACTCAGTTCAACAGGTATTGGATTCTGGTTGGTGAGGGGATGATAGGTCAGCGAGCTAGGCATATAGTGATGGTGGTGGAATGATATGGGGGGATGCAAATAGGTCATGAGTTGTTGAACCTTCCCCATATATGTTTACATCAAGGGGAAAAATTATGACTAGGCTATCTAGGGTTGTGTCCCACATATGTGTGAGCAAATGCTTGTATTCAGGAGGGGGAATAGACTCTGAAAATATCCATTTATGGTGGATACTTGATTGGTGTTACGTAAAAAGATAACTCTCTTGAGCTCTGAGATCTTAGTGATGTAGTTGGAGGGGCTGAACTGGGTGGTGGAGAGACTAATCATGTTAACCCCTTTAGGTGGTTGGTGGTTGGGGAGTAGGTTTTGGATGATGTTTGAATTTGGTGAAGGATTGGTGGGTGTGGGGTCAAATGATACCTCACCCTTGTCGATCAGGTCTTGGATATCGTGTTTCAAACAAAAACATTTATTGAGGGTGTGCCCAAGAGTTTGATGGTATTCACAGTGCTCCGCTTGGTTATAGCGGTAGGGTAGAGGATAAGGAGGAGGTTTTGGGTAAATCAACTGCAGTAATCTCTTCTTGATGAGGTACTCCATGATGTATTTGTAGGAGAAGGGCAGAGGGGTGAACTTTCTTTTCTTCTTTTCTTCTCCGGGCACACCTGGGTACTTGGGTTGGTAGAAATGTTGTATTTGGGGAGGAATGATGTTCATGGCTACTGGGTAGCTCTGGGTTGGCTGTGGTGAAGGCAGAACATGACCGTTATTCTGATTGGGTCGAGGAACCTCAATAGCTTGTACAAAGTTAGCTTCTGCTTTAGTAATAGTTACCTTCTTCGATGTACTCTTGGCAGGACTGGTGAGGGCGAGAGGTGCATTTTGTACTAAGCCTGCCTTGATGCCCAACTCTACTTTTATAGCTTTGTGGACAACTTTAGCAAAATTGGTCTATGATGCGGTCGAGAGCATTAGTTGGAAGGTGGGACCCAACGTCCTCATGAAAGTAGATATCATGTCCTCCTCGAACATATGGTGTTTCAAGTTGGATGTCTTCAACCTTCATCTGTAGGCAAAGTCCTTGATACTTTCTCCTGTTGCAGGCTTGATACCCTCTACTTCTTCCCTGGTAGGTAGCAATTGTAGATTGAATCTATAATGGTTAAGGAAGGATCGTGTCAAGGCCCTCCAAGTACTGAAATTGGTCTTCTCTTGGTTTACCAACCATTTTCCTATATTCTTCTCTAGAATTTACCCAAACATCTTAACTAAGTATGCTCATCTTGCCCCCATTAGAACATGGCATTGCAATACATGCATAGATGTGTCCTGGGGTAGGTGGTGCCATCATACTTCTCAACATGCGGCATTTGGAAGTTTGGTGGTAGTACACCCCCAGGGTGGATACAGAGATCCTCGAAGTCCATAGAGATGAGGGCCTACCCTTCTTTCATCATTTCTAACTCTACTACAAGCTTGGCTATCTATACACTAGTTTCATCCTTCAGGGGAATAACAGTTTCTTTCTCCTTCTTGCTTGATGTTGATGGCCCGTATTGCTCTTCCAAGTCGAAGGCAGTTCAATGTTCTGGCTATGTGTACGTAGTGGCAGTTTGGAGTGGTGTCGTAACATAGATGGAGCCTTGTATATAAGACTGACCATGCAGTTGAGCCTACTCAGCTGTATTGGGATATAACAATGGCTTAGAAATTATACTCTAGCCTCGAGGCCCTCCTTGCTTTATCAAATATTCAAACATCAGCTTCTTGAACTCGGTAAGGGTAGGAATTCAAGGCTGCTCATTAGTGTTGGGTTGGCTTAGGGGTGGTGAAGAGGTTTGGGGTGTTGAAGAAGATTGACCAGACGTAGGGGTGGATGTCCAACCATGTTGGGACATGAAGTCCCCCATCAATCACTCTACCTCTGACCTGAACCCACTCGAGAAGGTGTATTCGGGATCCATCCTGCTAGGAGGTAGGTTTCTTGTGGACGCCTCTAGGAGGTTAGGAGGTGTAGTACTTGTTGTAGGAGGAAGTGTTGACTTGTCGCCCATTTCTTTTCTTTGTCGCTCCTCCTTTTGCTTCTACAGTCGAGTCTTTGGGGGAGCAATTGTAGCTTGCTTAACTGAGTTGGAAGAGAAGAAAGGAAAATTTTTGTTAGCTGTAGGGTTTATTTATCATGTTTATTCATAGTTGCTAGCCAAGTGCTTTTACAAGTGCATATGTCATACATGTGAATCCATGTCCTTTAATCAACTACAAGATTTTTTAAAACAAAACTTTATATAATATATACATATCAGAAATGATTACAAAAGGAGGAGGCACTTGCCCCAATACATCAAAAGAGAAATAAAGAAAATACAAACTAAAGATCAAGTACCACTAGAGGTGGTGAAGGTGACACCGGTTCATAGCCCAAGGAGAAGATCTGTTCTCTCAGCTTGTGCACCCATGACCGTATCCACTGATCTTATACAAAGGCTAAGTTGTTGCTATGCCTCATCTCGATTCCTAAATCTTCATGGGATGTCTTACTATCATTGAGCTAACTTTTCAAGGAGTGAATGAGCTCGGCTTGAGTTGTGTTCCAATGTTGAGTGCACTCGCATGAGAACTCAGCCTCTGTATGTAAAAATGTCTCAGCTTCTAAGGCAACCTTGGTTTGGGCATGCAAGGCCCGTTCCTCGACTAAGTCTACCAATGTTTGCTCATACTCTTTATGAGTATGAGAAAGCTCTGTGTTTGACAAAGATGCTGATTCGGTACATGGCCTCTTATTAGACGAAGTGGCTGGTGCATGGGTGGTAGGCTGTAGTGGAGGCTTATGTGAAAGCCAATGCTCATATGCAGGTGTCATAGCCTATGTTTTTGTAGATATTAGTTGTGGGTGTCCTAAGACTCTAGTGTACGAGTCATCCCATAAAGAGGCTAGTATAGACTATGAATGATTAGACGTGCGGTGATCAAGTTTGCATACATCTTTGAAGACCATGGGGAAGTTGAAGAGATCTTGCCTAAGTGCGAATTACTAAAGGATGCGTATGGGTACATAGGGAGTGCCTTGGTAGTGAGAAGTGGGTAGTGTGCTTTGTTCCATCTAAGACACTAGGTGATCTGTTCAGGGGTCATGGCAGTCACCACATTCTGATAATCCAACATGGTTGTTCTATTTGGCAAGAGCCAACTTTTGATGTGGATTTATGCTGAGGTCAAATATCGTGACACATAAGCTAGTAAGGAGGCTAAGATGGACAGATGTTCCCGAAGCCAAGCCTATAAGAAAGCCGAGCAACCATACAATCGACCTTTGGGATGTTGAGCACAATATGAGAGATTAGAGATAGTCTCTTAGATGATCATTGGTGCGAGTGTCTTTTTTTGTAGATGTTGGTCTAAGATATTGAGTAAGACGCCATTGATGTGATGGTGGCTATGTGATAGCAAAAGCTATCCAAGGACAGCTAAAGTGAATGCTCTAAACTTGATCAGGTTGTTGAAGTTGTTGACTTTCTTCCAACTTTTTTCGAATAAAAGGTCAAAAGGGCAATGTAAGTATTCTCCAGTAGCTTTCTTAGGGAGGGAGGCTTTGGAGATGTCCAATGCATAGAAATTTCTGAGGTAGCTAGGATTGTGCACTGGAATTATGGTATTGGTGCCAAGACAATGTTCCCAATCTAGGAAGGATTCGAGTTCCTCGATAGTGAGTGAAAGTTCTTGTTCTCTAAAGCAGAAAACCATGGATGTTGGGTCCCAAAAGGATATAGCTACCTCTATCAGTGGTGTAATACTCAAGATTTTCTTATGCATTTTCATTATTTTTATGTCCTTATGATAGAATTATAGACCTAAAAACATAGAGGAACTTTGAAATTAGATGAAAATAGTAAAACTGATAAGTTTATTATGAAAAATATACCAAAAGAAAGGTCTCGAAGTCTAGAGTCCAACACAAAAAACAGTTCGAAAAATGGAGTTCTATAGAGAAAGTCATTTTAGTCTAGTGGCAAAATCGTTAATAAATTAAAAACATTCTAAAATCATGATTAATGCAAAAATCGTCTTTTATTTTTTAGGGCCACCTCCTATATCTATAAGAATGACCTAAACTCAAACTCAATCTCTAGAAACCCATTAGAATCAAGGAATGAAGAGAAAATAAGGGATTTTAGAGAAAACATTGAGGATTTTGAAGAATTGAGGATTTTTAAAGGTCTAAAGCTTAGGGATTCGTGAAAAACAGTACAAAGGTTAATTAGATTTTTCAAGTATAATGAAAGTATCATTTACATATGTTTCAATTCGTTTTGATATTAGGATTCTTAGATTATGCATCAGTTTTTGATGATTTTATATTGAAAAGTCAATAAAAAGTTAGTTTTTCAGCAAAAGGGTGATTTCAAGTTTATGCATGATTTTAATCTAAATTTGGGGAAACTCAAAATAGGTTTTAAATTTTTTTTTTGGATTATATCTCAGATGGGTTTAGTATTTTGCTTTAGTTTTTACATTCCTATGGTTTAAATCTGTGTTTTAAAGTCAAAATTGTAATGTTTTGGACTAGTTTTGATCTTATGCTTTAATGTTGATTTCATTAGTTGTTTTAAAATCAAAATTCTGTCATTTTTTTCTTTGTACTATAATCCTAAGTTTTGAAAATCTCTACACATCTATTCTTAGTGCTATGCTTTAGGTGGGCTACAATTCCATGTGTGTTATTGTTCTTAAAATCTGGAAAAAATATCTGAATTATTAATTTTTGTTAGTTCATATCTGATTTGTTTTTCTATTTCTTATGTAAATCTGATTGATAATTTTTATTTAGACTCTATCCTTCATATTAGCATGATATACGTATGTATCTTTGATTGGTTATGGACCCATTTTCATCAAAGAGGAAAGTTTAATGTATGGCCCTCCGCACCGAGTATAATAGGTGTGTCTAGCCCTCCGCACGGGGTATAATACGTGTGTCTGGCCCTCCGTACCAGGTATAATAGGTATGTTAGGTACCCAATCACCGGGTCATATTAATAGGTGAAAACCATGGTCCGATTATTTTGTTTAGTTCTGTTCTGACATCAGCTGTCTGTTCCTGTTTCAGATATCTGCCTATTCTGTTATCCGCTAGCTGATGGTTTGATATCTATTTCTGACTTGGTATCTCAATTCTGTTATTTTCAGTTATCCGTATTTTTAGTCGATATGGTATATGTATCTCAGTTCTATTTCTATTCACTTTATCATAGTTCAGTTCAGTTATGTTTTAATTTCAGCATATGTTTTAGTCAGATAGCATGTTTTAAGTTCTATAAAATATACTACTCAGTTAGCCTATATTTCTGTAATTGTGATGTATGTCTACGGTACATTATTGAGTTGTCAAGCTCACTCCGTTGTTGACAAACATTTCAGGTGATGAGAATTTAGAGATGGACCCTATAGATGAGTTAGAAACTATTGGTGATATGATCTAAGGCATGAGGTTGATGCCATGAGTGGAGAGTTATTTTCAATACTTAGCTAGTTAATTTTCAACATGAGTGACTATGTAGGGAGGATCAGTTGTATCATCAGATTTAATTACATTACAGTTATTAGATATTCTTTAATTTGTTAGACTGATGTTATTTCATATGATTATATAGTGAGGATCAGTTG
>JAOXJP010234184.1:0-10199 GCA_025762735.1 Platanus orientalis | reverse complement strand
TCCTCTTACGATCTAAAATAGGGTCCCACACCTCTTTTTGCTTGTAAGATGATCCTAGAGGCATCCCCAAATACATGGCAGGAAGAGAACCCAAGCAGCAACCCAAATCCATCGCCAGTTGGTCTATATTAAGGGACATCCCCTACCGCAAAAATAAAGCTCTTGGCTAGATTAATTCGCAAACCTGAAACCGCCTCAAAACATCGAATCACACATCGAAGTAATTTGATCTGCCCGTGGGAGTTGTTGCAGAAGATAATAGTGTCATCTACAAACTAGAGATGAGATACCGTTAGGTCCCCACCACCTAGAGAAAAGCCTTCAAACATTCCCACCTCCGCTGCCTTCCCCAATAAACCCCCCAGAACACCAGCCACTAGAAGGAATAGAAGGGGGGAAATGGGGTCACCTTAGCGAATTCCCCTAGAACAACCAAAATGGCCTTTGGGAACACCATTAGATGATATCAGTCGTGTTCACCTTTTTGTAAGCCACCGAAAGCAAAAAGCCTTAACTTTAGGTGGACCTAGAGCATTTGAGAAACCATGCAAGGGATAATTTAGATGAGATCCACCATTTGTCTCCGGTATCCAGACTCTACCATCAAGCTCCCTAGAAGAAAGAACATATTGACTGTAAATTAACCAACTCTCCCAAAACCTTAAGGTGTTAGGAGATACAAATATTAATATACTTCAACACCCCCCCTCAGGAGGAACACTGCTCTCTCTTGGGAACACACTTGGGTAGCTAGGCACGGGTCTACACAATGCATACACACACATACACCACTATATCCGAGAAAATACTTCCACCGGGATTTGAACTCACAACCAAACCTGCTCTGATACCATGTTGACAGTAAATTAACCAACTCTCCCAACACCTTAAGGTGTTAGGAGATACACAAATTAATATACTTCAACACATGTCAAGTATGTGTAATCTCGAAGTTGAAAGATCATAGCATATCCAAGTATAACAAGTTTTTATATGTAAAGTGCAGAATTGTTTTGTTGCTCTATGTAAGAAGCTCTTGAGCTACACGATTACCTCATCCATAAGAAGCAGTCCCCATTCCCTGTTCCTTATTTCTTCAATGATTTTCTCAGACTCTTCAGACCGTTTCCCACCGAAAGCAACCATATTATATGTGGTTACAACCACACCTGCATTACCACGGAATCTTTCTTTGCTATCAGATGTGAAACGACAGATTTGATCATCTCGTATGGTAGACCATAGCTTGAACTGGAAAGCCCATTGATCCACAGAAACAGCATTTGTTGCTAAGCAGAGGCAGCTCTTTCGTATTCGGCAAGCTGCAGAAACACCAACTAGGGACTTTCCAGCACCACATGGTAGTACAATAATTCCAGATCTTGCTCTACCTGCAATTTGTAGCTATTACAACCCTACAGTGAAACTAGTCATTGATTTCTCTTGCCCACTAGAAAACAAAATAAATATCATTTCAAAGTTTCTAAGCATATAAGAATTTCACTTTAGAAAATGATTGGTCAAAATGAAATTCCTGATCTCCATAAAGCAAGGTATAGCCAACATGTAATGGTCCCTTTACAGCTCAAGGCATGCAGGTGGGAAAGGGGTTCCCATAGTGCTATTGCCTAATTTATTCCTTCTATAAAACAAAACATGAAACTATAGACAGAAAAAATGACAAAAAAACACATTAAAAGAAATCAGTGAATAATAAAATGCACAACCTGAATGTGATGCCCGCTCTACAAATCAAAGCATTAGCTAGCCAGTACACATATTGCGAAGGGTTCTCTATTTGATTACACAGTGCATGACATGCAATATCATCCTTACTGTAGGCCTTTTTATTCAAAGTTAATTTATGAAGTAAAAGTGTTAAACAGATTTCAGCTATTTAACACTCCAAATGACCATTTTATTGCACAGTGCATGACATGCAACATCATCCTTACTGTAGGTATTTCTTTCAAAGTTAATTTATGAAGCAAAAGTGTTAAACAGATTTCAGTTATTCAACACTCCAAATGACCATTTTATTAGTTCAACACCCACTGATGAACTACCTCTAGAAACGAATCTCATAATCTAAAAGGTTCCTTACCATTTCCAAACATCTTACTAAGACTCTTTTCCTGGTACGGCCGTGGTTGTGCTTGAGGCTTCAATTCCATGTTAAGGTCAGGATTAACCTGCAATGCCAAAGGATCATTAACTAAAGTAGCAAATCCTGTCATCTAATGAAATATTGTCAAAATCATTAACTAAGTATTAACCGACTATATTTGTGTAACATTATGGAATTATACATCTCATACTTACAATCTATGTACACTTGACTACAAAGCAAAGAGAGTATTTGAGAAATATAACTCACAGTATCATTCCTGAAGTCATACTCTTCCAACATAGGATAATTTAAAGCATTTGGCAAGCAACGTTGCTTCACATTTTCAACCTGTCATGGCCAAATAATTAAGGTATATTCTTTCTGTTTCTAAGCCATAAAAAATATCCATTTTTATCACATAACTATTCTAGCAAGTATTTTTTGTGATTTTCATGGAAAGCACCCCCATTAAATAGGGCCATCTGAACCATGTTTACCTGAGCAGGGTCAATTTCAAAGGAATGTGTTTCTTTTTCTTCAGCTACAGCTGCCAATTCAGCTCCATTAAGCAACTCATCATGACCACTTTCTATTTCACCCATTGTTTTACTGACTGTAAATGCATCACTTCCATGTAAACCCTAAACAGAACAAAATATAAAGGTTTGGTCTTACCATACAAAGAAAAAATGCATAAACATTGGAAAACAAGTATATAATGAGAAAATTTCGTTAACTTCTTGAGTAACTATCTTTGACAGTACAAAAAGAAAAATTGAAGAACCAAGGATTCTGCAATTGCATAAGTGCTTGTTAAAAAATGTTAATGAATCCCATCACCAGGTAGTCAAAAAATAATAAGGAACACAAATATATGGATTGCATATGATGAAAAATCTCCAAACATTATGAAAATTATATGATTTGTCCAACTTCAGGTACAATAACAGCACTATTGAACAAAGGCACAAGTCAGATCTATACCATACATCTACACATTCATAAAGAATAATCTCTCTCTCTCTCTCTCTCTCTCTCTCTCTCTCTCTCTCATAAAGTAATGCCAAAACCCCCAGAACACAAATATATGGATTGCATATGTAAGTCCTAACAATTCCAAATTCTAGAAATGTGTTCCCTTGCTGCAATGGCTGCTAGAGAATGTGCAGCCCCGTTGCAGGTGCGGGGAACATAAGAGATGTGGATATTGTTTTCCAAGTTCACAATTCTTTTACAATCCTGGATTGTACTTTTGATACGCCATGAAGGACTGGAGCCTGGATCATTTAAGAGCTTAACTATGGGAAGGAAATCACCCTCGAAAATTATATGGCTTTCTGCAAATTCTTGCACCTGTCTTAGGCCAAGAAGAAAGCTCACTGCTTCTGCTTCTTCGACTGTACATGGTGGGATCTCTTTTGAATCACCTTTGATGAGTGAGACTGATTGGTCCTGAATAATGACTGCCACTGCATGTGATGGGCCTGCTGCCCTGTCTACACTGATCTTTATGGATCCTACTGGAGGTGGGTTCCAGTTGTTTGCAACTTCATCTCTTTGCTCAGAGATTGAGTCCTGAATCTGGCTTGACTCTAAGGAAGCAATATGAATATACTCATTGAACATAGCATTGGCTTTGATAATGGATTCCACCACTGGTTCTTGATTCTTGAAGACTTTTTTATTATGTGCTTTCCAAAGGTGCCAAAGGATATTACAGCCCCTAGCCTAAAAGCTGTCAAATCTGCTTGCTCACATAGCCAAGACATGATCCAGTGTTTGAGGCTTTACTTATGTTCTCAAGTTCGGATTCCCAAAGAAGATCCAAACTAATTTTCTTGGGCTAATGCACAACCAAAAAATAAAATGTCCATTGTTTCCCTCTCCAATCCACATGTAGGGAAGCTCAGATCAACATTATGTCAAGGACTTTGGAAAGGTGGGCTCGAATAGGTAAAACATCATTTAAGCACCTCCAAATGAACACCAGTACTCTCTGTGGGAGATTCTGAATCTTCCATAATCACTTCCAAATTGATTTCATGCTAACATCCAAGGCAGATGACAAAGAAGCTAGAGAAGACTGTATGGACTTGTGAACTGATTTAGAAGGAAATTTACCTGATAAAGTCCACATTAAAATATTCTCCTATTGGCTGCTTCCCAAAATAAAAATAATCATAATAATAATTAAAATGAATGCGTAAAATTGCCTTTACAATAGTGGGGTGAAATGTTTGGTGAATAATGTCTGCTCGCCATTCGCTGTTCTAGGGATCTATTAGCTCTTGGACCCATCTTATTCAATATTTTGGCACCAGTTGTGTTTTCTCCTACTCTGAATTCAAATGCATGGGAAATCCATGGGTCATTCCAAATGTCTATCATTCTCCCAGAGCCAATGTACCAACATGCACCCTTCTTCAATGAATTTCGACATCACATCACACTTGTCCACACCCTAGAAGCGGTCTTCGGGCATTTACAATTCCAAAAATGCTAATCAATTTTGGTTATTAAAGCTTGATTTACAGCTTCCATTTCTTTTATTCCCAAACCTTCATTATTCTTGTCATGGTGAAATGATGTCAGGCTCGCAGGTACAAGTGTCTTCCTTATTCTTGATGGCCCCACCGGAAATCCTTTTGCATATTATTCAATTGTTTGCAGACGCTCTTTGGGAAAAGAGTGGCAGACATGAAATACACCGATAGGGAAGGTAAGACTGATTTAATCAAGACAGTTCGTCCTGGATAAGAGTTTTTTTTATTTCAACCCTTTTAATTTGGCTTTGTATTTTTTGACCACAAAGTATAGGAAGCTTTTTGGCTCAGACCACCAACATATGGGTCCTTAGATATTTTTTTCCTCTTTATTCATAATTTGGACTCCCAGTGTATCTGCAATCTCCATTTTTTTCCTTGCTCTAGGTTTCGGCTAAAGTGAATGGCTGATTTATTGTAATTTATTTTTTGCCTGGATCAGTTTGAGTATTATTTCAGGATATCTTTTACCTACTCTGCCATCTGTCTATTTCCTTTTCCAAAGATAAATAAGTCATCAACAAACATTAAATGGGATATTGATGGAGAGTACCTATTTACTCTGACTCCCAAAGAGATTGTGTTTCCCAATTGTGAATGAGCCCTGATAGAGCCTCTGAGCTTAATATAAATAAATACAGAGCTTCCCAATTGTTAATGAGACATGATAGAGCCTCCAAGCTTAATATAATTAAATATGGGGAGAGAGGGCAACCTTGTCTAATGCCTCTAGTTGGTTTGAAAAGCCTTGTGGATTGGGGCTTGGATTATGTGAGAATGAATATCGTGAGAACCGTGAAAACAGCACCAAAGGGGCTGACGCATCAATACTGAAAAGTGATTTGCACTTTTTGGGGGGCACTTGTCACTTTTCGGCGCTGATGTGTCCGTACCCTGATGCCGTTTTCACAGTTCTCACAAGATTCTTTCTCACCTAATTTTTAGTGTGTGGATTGCCATTTAGAATAATTGAGAATGATACTGACTAGATCCCAACCATGATTAAGTCATGGATGTATTGATTGAAACCAACCCAAAGGAACCCTACTTAGGAATTGCCATTCCATCCGGTCATAGGCCTTGGACATATCTAGTTTAAGTGCAAAAGCTCCATTACGTCCTTCATTTTTCCCATGGAGTGAATTATCTCTTGCGTTAATAAGATTGTCTATTATTGCATGCCTGGTACAAATGCCCCCTGAAGTAGGGAAATGAGTGTCCAGAATAGGCCTGATTCGGTTTACAATAATTGTGGCAGCCACTTTATAGGAGACATTGCACAATGCAATGGGTCTGAAATCTGCAGAAGTCTCATTCTTCTCTTTTTTCGGAATTAAAGCTATGAATGTGTGGTTTGAAGGCGTTGAAAATTGACAAGATCTAAAATAATTATAAACAAAACTCCCAAGAGAGGTGGTCAACCTCACCTAAGAATCCCACCGATTTAGTTTTCTTTTTCAAGGAATTAGAGGTTTCATTTTTAGATAGTACCTAATTCTCTATTATGCAATTGATTTAAAAGGGGGCCTACCCCTCTTTGATCGACATTGAAGGAAGTAAAGAAAATTTTTGTTTGAAAAAATTGGTCATGGACCACCCCTCTCTCCCTTGTTCTCTCTCCATCACGTTTTTCTCTCTCTAATCTTCCCTCAAACTCACGATACCTCCTACCCATCGTGAGACCCCCTATCACGATTTTAACTCTCACCTTCTTCCTCTTTATTCTCTCCATTATCCTCTTCTAGTCTCCTACCACAATATCCTTCATTTATCCCTCTTATAAGGAGCAGTTATCATCATCAATTTAGAATTTTTCAAAGAGTTAGAGGGAGAATTTCTGCAGAAAACATTGAAGCACACGATTAAGGTTCCATACTCCATATTTTGCTCAAATCGTGATATTTATACCTATTTACAGATATACAGAATTTTTACAGATATTTTATACCTATTTAATTCCTTCATACAATACCTGATTACATATAAGATTCCTTACTGTTTTCTCACAATTTTTTTTCTTATTGACTGAAATTTTCTGGGTATAACAAAAGCTGAAATCGTCCATAGTGTTTGAACCCTTTTCCTTTAGTTTCTTTAAGGTTTTAATCCATCTATTAGTCCTCTATCGATTTCTTAACAATCCAAATGAATCCTTTTTTTTATCCACCTCTATTTGATTGATTTTTCTGCACTTTTCTGTCAAACTCCATTAAAGGAGCTTCAAGATTTTGGGTTTTTTCAATTTAACATAACTACAGTGATCCAAATCAATGTTCAAAATGTCGGTGTCGATGGAAATGTCAGGCTGGGCTACAATAAGACATATATCGGAAATGCCAAAAAGAAATATTGTAAAAACTAAGAAAACCTGGGAAACATATACTAATCTAACTAGGAATGATGGCTTGTTTTGATAAATAATTATAGCTTATTTTAATATACTTGTATTATAATATTCTGAATAAAACACATGTATTTATTAGGATATTGGTACATAATGGTTGACAAACATATTATAATCTAACTGGAAAAGAATAAGTGAACAAGTAATTCTCTTCCTTTTCTTCTTACTTCTCTTCTCCTTCTTCTTCTCCCTTTTATTTTCTTTGGAATTTATTGTTTTTCATATATTTTTTAGCATTGCATAATGTCAACATTAAGCAATAATACACTGCAGAAGGAGAATATTCACTCAACACTACATCATGTCGACAGAAGTTCATAATATATTTATTGTTCCATGGTTGATGTAGGTAATATATCATGTCGGTCCCAGTAGACATGGACATTTGTCGGGAGACATTTAAGACATTTCAAGACATTTGATACCATGATCCAAATCACTTGAAATTTTAACCACAAATCCTCCTAGTCTACCTTGCTGATTTGGAAATTTTCATAATTTCTAACGTCATCAAGGGGTATTTTCATAATTTTCCAGAAATCTAGGAAAATTACAATTTTGCCCGACCCGAAATTCCAACTTTTAAATTTCTAAATCAGTCTTTATTTATTTGAAGTTGTTTCCTATCATATTCCACATCAAACATGTACAAAATTAACACCCAAATTTGATGACAGATCCCAGATCTCATTTAAATAATGACCCAACTTCCAAGATCCATCTCCTATACCCTTTCCCTTCCAATTATGTGAAGAGTCCCCCTCCGCAATACTACCATACGCTTCCATGTTTTTAACTCTTTGAGTAGTCAACCTTTATGGAGTCACAATTACCTAATGGACCAAACATCACTCGAATGACTTGACTGTTAAGAGTCTCGAATGACACATCCAAAACCCCCATGGCCCCAAGTTTCTTGTGGATGCTCCATCAAAATTTAGCTTCAATGAACCTCAACACCACAAAGCATCTCTAGATTAGAGCAAAACTAATATATGATCTCAAGAACTTTTGTGCTTAATATAAAAAATTTAAAAATTTAAAATTCATTTAAAAAAATCTATCTAAGCTCATCAAGAAAATTGCAGCTTCTAAAGGCTAGAAAGGTTTCTGAAATGGCAACTTTGTCAATATTTTTCATATAGCTCCATTTAATAGACTGAATATCTGTGGTCACAGTATATATAGAGAACAACTACTCAAGATGTCCAGCAAAGCGAACTTAAAATTGGGAAGGTTTTTTGTTGGTGCTCCAACAGGCATTAATCCCACTATCCTCTGCTTAATGATGGATAGGATACAAAAAAAAAGGATGGTGGGACCAAGCAGGGAAGCTGTGGATAGAGTAACTGGCGCTTTCTATTACATGACCCAAACTGAAGTGTTATTTTCCCTTGTAAGGGTTAGCTTCTAGGAAGGGCTGCAAGTTATCCGAAGAATGTATGTATTCCATCCGCATCCGATCCAGAACAAGTTTATCCGGTCCGTTTATATCAAATAGGATATGAATATATATCTATCCGATTCATTTAAATATAACAATATATAGAATATAGAGTATAGAACGTTGGATATAATACTAAACCAATAGTCTTAAATAGCCTAATAACTAAAACCCTAAAAGTATATAAACTCTTTACTTCATAATTGTTCTCTCCCCGTCCATGGCAGCACCCACAGCACTACCACAACTATGCTGTAGCGGCAGAAGTTCACACCCACCACATAGGAGAAGAGATGGTATTTTGCTCCATCAGACATCATTGCCAGGCCATATGGCATCGAAGATCTTGGCGAGGATAGATATGGGTTGGGGAAGATCACACAAGCAACAGTGACGACGACATCTACGAAATAACCTTTTTCCGGATATCCGATATGCAGTCCAAAATCCGGATTACTTAAGCGGATAGGATATGGATATAGTTTTTAATATCCATTAGTTATTGGATAGGATACAAATATGCTCATATCCGGTCCATTTGCAACCCTACTTCTAGGTGTAGTTTCCCATGGCATCTACAATACATGAAACTAGCTTATGTGCATTTCCCAGATAGAAGGAAGAGAATTCAACACATGAACTAACAAGGTCAGGAACTAAATGCCTTGGACCTGATGGAATTGGGTCCCAATGAAACCTTGCTAAATGGGGTTATTGTTGGTGCCTATATTGACTCTACCATGCTTGATGTGGACAAGATAAAGAGGATATTGTATGTGCCCCCACACAAGAGAGCTAGATTCAAGTGTTGTATCATATGTGATTTGATTAAGGTCTTTTAGGGCTGGGTACTTTTGTAATAAGGCCAATAGTGCTAGGGTTTTTGGTCTAAGGGTATTTTTGTAATAAGGCATTGTTGCCAAGGGTAATTCAATAATTTTAGTGAGTCAACAAGTCAAAGTGTGTCCTCTTGGAGTGCTCGCCAAAATCCTCTAGAAGGCCACAATTTTTGGTAGTTTTAGTTTTTACAAAATCAAGGTTTTAATAGTTTTGAGTTTAGGAGTCTTAAGTAGAGTAGGCTAGTTTATTTAGGACTTTCTATTTTAATTCTTGTTATTTTTTAGTGTTTTGAGCCTCTATAAAGGACTGTATGTTTTGTAATGAAGTAGACAATGAATTTATGAATTAAACTTGGTTTTGGTTTGGGTTTATCCCTTATCTTCCCCCTTTCCCATGGGTCAGCCGTGTGGGATGCAGCAGTTGTGCACTGGTTAGAGTCCAAGTATTTATTTGGAGGCCCAAGAGAGGGTTTGGAAAAGGTCCAATAGGCCTTCATACTTCATAGTTAGTCTTTTAATTTCTGGTTTTAGTGGTATTTTTGTCAGGTTTTATCATACTAAGGGTGTTTTTGTAATACGGCGGGGAGTTAGTTGCAATTAGGATTAGTTTTAGGCTATTTTTGAATTTATTAATATTTGTTTTAGATGTGCTGCACAACAGCCCTCTAAAACAGGTTTTTTTTTAGTTCTAATAGAATTAGAAAGCATGGAATATTATAAAAGGCGAGATGTAAAGGTTGTATGGCAGTTACGAAGATTTGAATGAAATTGATTGAAAATTTTTGGTTCCATGAGTGGTAAACTGGTAAGTTCTTTTATATCTACTTCTTCCCCCTTAGTGAAACCCTTTCTCCCCTTC
>JAOXJP010234183.1:0-10199 GCA_025762735.1 Platanus orientalis | reverse complement strand
ACTTCCGTCACACTAATCCTACGAAGATATCTATGATCTCTACTCTCCTCTACTTTGCCGATTCCTAAACCAACATTCCCTACATGATCCTCATTTAACAATTTTTGAAAATAGTTCCTCCACCTTTCTTTAATCTCTTCATCTTTTTCTAAGACTCTCTGATCCTCACTTTTAATGCATCTAACATGGTCTAGGTCTTTACATTTTCGATCTCTTATTCTTGCAAGTTTATATACACCCATCTCACCCTCCTTAATACTTAACTTATGATATAGGTCATCATATGCTTTGAATTTTACATCATTTATAGCTTTTCTAGTTTTTTTTAAGCATTTTTACATCTTTTTATGTCTTCTATATTTTTAGTCTCTTACCGATTTTTATAACAATATCTTTTACAAAAGAATGCAAAATCATGGATACTTCTTCCCATAATAAAACCATAGTAAATCATATATATATATATATAACCCCATAGTAACTCAGTTCATCACAATGCATCTTGTTACACAAATTCATAGGAGAATAAATTCTAACAACTGATCCCCAAACTCATGTCTACTACAGTATTAATAATTTCTAGTAAACTTAATTTAATTACAAAATGAATAGGATTATTTTTAATTTATTAAATGATTAAGAAACCTCTTCCAATAGTTTTGTGAAACAGAGGGGAGCTTATATTTACATGGGGGGTGTTATAGCATGGGTTAAGAGCTGTCTAATTGAACATTAACTATTTATCTCTTTAGGTTAAAAATAATAATAATAAATAAATACAGATAGTCACATGGCAACAGGGGAATTTCCCTAATATTTTGGTATTCCGTTTCAAATAAGAAGGGCAAAAAAGGCACAACAGATGATATGACAGCCTTCCCTAAACGACAAAATACTGTGTGTTGATCGATCGACCCGTTTCCCCCCTTTTATTTTAGACCTTTTCCAAAACCCAAATTTCCTTCTGTTTTTTTTACCCGTCCTTTCTATTGGAAAAGAAGAGAGATGGTGGAGTGAAAGAAGAAACAGAGCCTTGGCAGTGTTAGTAGATTTTTGTGGAAACAGAAATCCTTTCTTCAAATTGGTTGAAATTGGTTGAGGGAGAAAGAGAGAGAAGGGAGCGTAGGATAAGCAGGAAAGGGTGTGTAGTTGCTTGGAGTGGGAAGGGAAGGAGTTAAAGATCGGCCACTCAGACACTGGAGAGTCTCTTCAGCTCTGTAACATACTCTTGTGCGTGAGGTGTTATTTGGGTTGCTGCAGTGGAGTTCTTCTCCTTGTTCACTATGGCAGCGGAGTTTAGCAGAGGGAGAAGGAGGAGGAGAGTGGCAATGCTCCTCCTCTTCTGCTTCATGGCTTTGATCCCTTATTCTTGCGCCGCAGGGATGCGTATTTCCCGGCAGAAGTTAGAGGTTCAGAAGCATTTGAAACGCTTGAACAAGCCTTCTGTGAAGAGCATCAAGGTTTCTCTTCTTTCTTTTCTTTTAGCTTCTTTCGTTCTTTACAGTGGCATTTTGCGACTTCTTAGTTTCTTTTGATATCTTTTACGATCTTTCTCTCTCTAATGGGTTCCTTTTTCCCTCCTTAGAGTGTTGATCTCTCTCTCTCTTAATTGATATATAGTTTAAGTGGTTTTTTGTTTTGACGAGATTTGAGTATTTGGTTTTTTTTTTTTATTTTTTTATTCGTGATGAAAATTTTCTTTGGGAAGTTATTAGTTCATGTTAAACTGGAAAAAAAATTTATGGGTAGTAATGATTATATGTATTAGATTTCTTATACGGTTTTTTGATTTTTACTGGAATAACAGAGCCCAGATGGAGATATTATCGACTGTGTCCATGTATCTCATCAACCCTCTTTTGATCACCCTTTCCTCAAAAACCACACAATTCAGGTTCAATTTCATGCTCCGTACCTCTGGTTTTGTGCTTGTCTTTAGTTTCTCTAGGACTTGAAGATTTTTTTTCCTCTGATTTTTCATATGAGACCTAAATTTCACCCAGAAGGGCTTTTTGATGAAAGCAAGGTGTCTTCAAAGACCAAAGAAAGATCAAGCTCTAATACTCAGCTATGGCACTTGAATGGAAGATGTCCACAAGGCACCGTACCCATCAGAAGAACAAAGAAAGATGATATTCTAAGAGCAAGCTCAATCAAAAGATTTGGAAAGAAGAAGCACAGGACCGTCCCTCAGCCCATGTCTGCGGATCCTGATTTGATTAATGAAAGTGGTCATCAGGTAAAAAAAAAGGGGGGGATAAAGATAAGAAAAGAAAAGAAAAGAAAAAAAGAACTTTTTCATCTACTTTTCTTGCTTTGTTATCTCTCATCTTAATTCATTTTTTCTTCTATTATTTTTTTTGGAGTGATCAGCATGCAATAGCATATGTTGAAGGAGATAAGTACTATGGAGCAAAAGCAACCATAAACGTTTGGGAACCCAGGATCCAACAGTCTAATGAGTTCAGCTTGTCTCAGATCTGGGTCTTGGGAGGTTCTTTTGGTGAAGATCTCAATAGCATTGAAGCTGGTTGGCAGGTATTATTACTTCATAATTGAATAAAATATTGGGATTTTAAAAAATCTAAGAAAACCCATCGTCAATTAATCCTTTAATTCACAAAAATGCAGGTGAGCCCAGATCTCTATGGAGACAACAACACAAGACTCTTTACCTACTGGACTGTAAGTGTCCATATCGTTTTTGGATTCTTCTATTAAGTATCAAATACTATCTTGTATATATCTAATTTCTTATTCTCTTTCACTGTCTGTGGAAAATAAAAAAATACAGAGTGATGCTTATCAAGCCACGGGTTGCTACAACCTCCTCTGCTCAGGCTTCATTCAAATCAACAGTGAAATAGCAATGGGTGCAAGCATCTTCCCTGTATCCGGCTATCATGGTTCCCAATATGATATCAGTCTACTTGTCTGGAAGGTAAAAACCAGAGTACCCCAACTAAACCAGTTGAATGAAGTAAAATTAAACGGGAATAAATAGAACATTAAGACCCACAAAAAATTCTTAGGGATAAAAAAAGACAGAAAAGCTGCAGAGAATCTCTGGCATTTGTTGATTTTGGCATGTATTCTTCCTGTATTACTTTGTGTATAATGTGTGAGTTGATTAAAGTCTATTATGGCATTGTAGGACCCAAAGGAAGGGAACTGGTGGATGCAATTTGGGAATGACTATGTGCTAGGCTACTGGCCTTCCTTCCTCTTCTCATACTTAGCTGATAGTGCATCCATGATTGAATGGGGAGGAGAGGTTGTAAACTCACAACCAAATGGTGAACACACGTCCACTCAGATGGGTAGTGGCCATTTCCCTGAAGAAGGCTTTGGTAAGGCATGTTATTTCAGGAATATTCAGGTTGTTGATGGGTCCAATAATCTAAGGGCCCCTAAAGGGATTGGCACCTTCACTGAGCAATCCAACTGCTATGATGTTCAAAATGGCAATCGTGGTGATTGGGGCCACTACCTTTACTACGGTGGACCTGGCAAAAACCATAATTGCCCATAGAAAGAAAACCCTAATCTCTCTCTTTCCTTGTATCATTCAATTTACTTCTTAATTATACACCCTTTTTTACCTCTTAGGTTAGACTAGTAACATGTGCATTTCTGTATTGGGGAGTTTTGACTTAGCTTTTTTTTTTTTTTTTTTTTTTACTTAAGTCTCCACATAAGAGAATGGAGAGGGGTCAAGTTTCTTAAGCCCAAAAGAAGCAGGCATTTGTCAGTGTCTTTATATGTATTTGTTTGCTCCTGTCTTTGGAGTGGTTTGTTAATGGATGAATGAGATTTTGATGTTGTTTTTGTCCAAATGTGAAATAGTGATATCATACTAATAGATTTTGTTTCTAATGGTTGGAAAGGCTAATGCCTTTTACATGCACTAAGAGTATTATTGGGAGAATATGGAGTGCTATTTGAAAAGATGCTTGGAAAGGGATGTGCATGTGAGTGTGTATCACGTTACTTTTCAATATGCATCTCCTTTTCAAGGAACACACCACTTCCACCCACTGGCCCTTTTAGACCGTTAAGTTGGTCAGGTGTTGCCTTCAAGTCTTGGTTGGTTCATTCAATTATTTGTAAGAATATGTGGTTTCAATAGGATGGGTGGTTGGAGCTTGGAATTAACGCGATATGCATCAGGGCTGATGGCTTTTTAACACCAGTTGTTAGTTAATTTAATACCCCCCTTCCCAACAGCCATTGTCTTTGGGCAATACGATTCTACCATCAATTAAGGCCTGTAATTTTTGCTCTCTGCAAACAAATGGTATTGAAGTTCAGTAAGCTTTATAACTTCATCATCAGCTATGGGTTCGACCCTTTTTAATAAGTGCGGAATTTGATTTATAAACCATGTGGTAAAAGTAAACCCTTCTTTTTGGCGTTTTCATCATTTGAAATTTGTAACTTTCATTGCCATGGAAAGGGATATAAAACAGTGGCAAAACAAACGTAGATCAGGGTATCTAGATGGTCACTTCCTAGGTTAACCAATACGTCCCCTCAAATGGTTGCAAGGGTTAATTCTCACTAAAAATTAGGTGAGAATGAATCTTGTGAGAAGTGTGTAAACGACATCAGGGTATGGACACATCAGCGCCGAATGGTGATTAGTGCCCCCCAAAAAGTGCAAATCACTTTTTAGTACTGATGCGTTAGCCCCTCTGGTGCCGTTTTCATGGTTCTCACAAGATTCGTTCTCACGTAATCCAAGCCCGTTAATTTTTGTCGCAAATGTTGTAAAGAAAAAAGAAAAGAATTTATTTTATTTTGAAAGTGTTTTGGAAACATGCAAAAAGGGTTTTGGAAAACATGTTTTGGTAGAGTTTAGGAAGGGAGATCTCGACAAATTTAAAGGGAGCAATGCCTTGTGCTTCTTGTGAGTTAGGTGTATTTTAGGATTTAGGGGTCGCAATATTCCTTTCTGATGGCTTAGATAAATACTCAGTAACATATATGGAAGTACAAGGCTACGAACACCCATGATGCATTGAAAGCAAGTGTTTGCAAGCAGGTGGGCAATGAGGTTCTTGTTGGTTACGATCACAACTGCTGGGGTCTACAAGCAGTCTGGTCAGGTCATGCTCGAGAACAAGCAAGGTCTATGAGTAGGCCTCAAGCAAGGGTCAAGAACAAATGTTGTGAGCACAAGTAGGGGTGGTAACGAGCCAGGCTGAGCTGAGCTTTGCCCAGGTCATGCCCAGACTCGTCACATGAAGGCAAAACTCAGGCTCGGCTTGCCAGCCAAAAAATAAAATTCCTTATTTCCATGACCTCTGTGATCCAAAATTAGAAATCTTAAGCTTAAAATCCGATTCAAATAGAATATTGTTAGCTGATATGTTCCGGTGCACAGTCATGGTGCAAGTAAGACAAGGCATGTGCTACTCCTTCGATAATCTTTTACCTCATCACCCAGTCCAACATCTTAAGTCTTTTTCTCCTCATACTTGAACTTTGCCAGACGACCCCTTTCCATGTACTTATTCACCAAATACATGAAACCTTTTGTTGAACAGAATCTGTGCAATTTCACAATATTCCAATGTTGTATTTCTATCATTGCATGAATCTCAGACTTACAAAGCAAGCCACCGAAGGGTGTCCGATCACAAGTAAGCCCGTAGGAATGGATTGCAAGTGGATTTGTTGTAAGCAGACTTAGCTCTTTGTGAGTGGGTTGTCTGCAAGACCATTGGGCCAGTATGAGTAGATTGCTCACACACATATTGGACCACGTGTCTAGGACCCATCATATGAAGATTTTGGAAAATCATTGATCCATACTCCTATGGCCTTATTTATTTATTTTTTTTGGGCGTACTGTCCTGGATCCCTATATGTGCATTAGAACTCACAAAGCTCAATGACCTTAGACAAGAAACATTCGTTTGAATGGTGTCAATGTGATAAGAGAAGAAAAAAAAGAGTCCGTGAGAGTTTATGATGAATAGAGAATACAAGAGAAGAAACGAAAGAGCTCTTTTTTTGGAGCTTTCTATTTCTTCTTTTTTTTTTTGATAAAAAGAAAATACATCATTGACTAACAACACTCAAAGGTGGATCAACAACAACTAAATCCTTCTCCAACCATGGAGGCAGAATAGCAGACCATGATTCAAAGATGACTTTAGCTTGCCCATGTTTAGTCAAAGCATGGGCCGCGGAGTTGGACAATCTCTTAGCATGAATACAAATAAATTGGTCAAATGATTTCATCAAAGTTTTATAGTCATGTAGGAATCATGAAACATCCCACAGGAAAACCAAATCTAATCCGATAAAAAGGTCACCTCTTATGAGTCAGTCACCTTCGAGGATCACCTTATTTAGCCATAGAGAAAGGGCTGCATGAAATACAAGGAAAGAATCAAGACAGTCAACATTTAAAGAGTTCAAAGCTAAGGTTCTTTCAAATTTAGCCAATATGAAATTTCTTCCACCATCTTTAAAGATCAGATCCGTCCTTGCTTTTGAATTAGATTCACAAAAGGCCCCATCAAAGTTGCTTTGGGCATTCCAGCTGTCAAAGGTTTCTAAGAATCATGACTTTTAGGACCCACCGACTCCAAATTGGAAAGCTTCAACTTATTAGCCTCTTTCAGGATCTTGAAAGAAGCGGAGACAACATTAAGAAATGAAATAGCTCGTTGAGAGAGCTCTCTAGTAGCAAGGGAAGGTTCATGAAGGAGCTCTCAAAAACCCCTTTTTGGAAATGATAAAGGCCACATGTAAGTCATAGAGACTTCAAGAATCCTCATAGAATGAGGATTAACAACCATTAATAGAGTTCAAATTTCTACTTCGAGAATCCTTATAGAATGAAGATGCTAGCTTGTTGAGCTGGTAAAGTTTGTGGATGTCATACCACAAACTTGGGTTCAACACCTGTCTTCACCCACTTAACTATAAAAAATAAATAAATAAAAAAGGGTGACTCAGTGTACGAGGCTCCAGCTAACACGGGGTCTCGGTAGAGCAAGTTGTACGTAGCCTTATCCCCATTTCTGGAGAGGTTGTTTCTGTAAAAAAAAAAAGAAAAAAAAAGGAACCCTCATAGAATGAGGATCAATGACCATTAATGTAACTTAAATCTCTCTTTATCTCTCCCATTAGAATGTGGGTAACATCTTTAGGTTTCTTAAAGTTACTTGGATTGATAAGATTTTCTCGATGGACAATTATTTGGATACTTGTACCAAAACTACTAAGACCAATGTGGGTTCTATTTTAGAAAGAACCTCATGGATATGTGAATGGTTTTACTTGTGTTTTGAGTAGGGAAGATTGTGAATCATGTTCTAACATGAAGAACTTGTTTTTAGATTTTAACAACTTTCGAATATCCACCCATAAAGGGGGAGGTATTGAGAGAGGTTCATTTTTCTTTGTCAGAGAGTGCAACTCTTGAGAGACATGAATTAAATCTAAGCTTGGTTGTGTCTTGGAGTTTGCTTGGTTGCTATCCCTTGTACAATCAGTTTGGAGGCCTCCACTATTTTCAAGAAATATGACATTAACAGCTTTATATCTCGGATCAACTGGGTGAAAACTATGAATGGCTTGATCCCTAATGGATACGTGAGCAATTTGTTGAACTGGTTCAACCCTAACCTAAAGTCCCTAAAATAAACCACCTAATTCTAAGGAAACATATTTGGAAAACTAATTCTAATAGTTAAATAAATTTTGAGTATACCAAACTCAATAGAAAAGGTTTCAGAAAACCCATCTAAAAAACCTATTCGCTATTATACTACTTAATCTATCATACTTTTGATATTGATTGAGCCAATCCCTTATTTGCAAGTTATGGATTGAAAGGGCTACTCTAACTTATTAACAGCTCAATAGGTATTATATTTATGATGCCTGGTATAACCAAAAAATTAATGAAGTAACATAATAGCACCATAATGGTAAATAACGGTGATGACAATTGTTTATATTATATAGTAAAACCTATTGGTTACTAATGTTATAATGACCATTTTTTTTTCTTTTTCTTATAGTAACTGTAGAATGATCCATAGAATGGTCTTTTGAAAATTAAAACCATGGTTTTCTATATATAAGCTCAAATAAAAACATTGAGTCTTCTAGGTGACCATGTTTAACAACCATAAGTAGGAAATTGGAATTGATTTCCTCGGTCAAAATATAGTTAATTACATTGTGAAAGATGAAACATATTATGCACCTCATCTTCCTCACTTTTCAGACTACTTTTTAAATTGATAACAATGTTTTAGAATGAATCAATGGCATGGTAAATTAGTCCACCTGGAAATAAGAATATAGTCAAACCTAGAACTTATTACATCAATTTTGCCCATTCTTAGTCCTGTTGGGTCCAAGTCAAAGGATGTTAACCTTGATTTCAAACCTACTCCAAAATTTATTAATACTTGTTATTTTAGATTATAGTTTGATAGTAGTATATTGACACTGAACAATGAATACAAATTTAAAAATAGTAAAACAGATATTTTTAACAAAAGATTATATATCTAAGATTGAGGAAAAACGATATTTTCTTTTTCTAGATTGTTGGTAAAGTATTGTTTTTTTCTTTTTTTTTTTTTTTTTTTTTTTTTTTTTTTTTTTTTGTAATTAGAGGAAAGATCTCCACCTATGAGAGGGGAAAAGAAACATATTTTTCCATTATTCTTGATAACCACCAAGAAACCATGGAATGCCATGTACTAGCCACAAATATAAGAAAGACCTGCTCGATTATCACATGGGTTGTTTAATTGGACATTCTCTTCACATAGTTAAATGATAATATTTTAAAGTTTGATGTTAAAACTTTAAGGTTTGAAATAACATTACTTATAGTCAAAGGAGAAATTAAATCTAGATTGTTTAGAAGTTGGATGATGTTGATCAGGGCATCACCTTCCGAAATTATCACAACTTTAAGATATGGTAAAAGGTTAGGAAGAAAACCACACCATGGAAAGTAAATTGGTCAGTGAGAATTTGAGATAGGGTAAAAGTTAGAGACAAAAAAACAATCAATGGAAAGTAAATAGTAAATTAGGGTAATAGGATTAGATTGTAAAAATTAAGAGTATTACTTAATCAACTGGAGTTATTTATAAAGAGATATATTCTCTAAGTAAGTTGATTGAAGAGATGAAGCATGGTGATTATACATAGCATGCTACACATGATCAATGCCAAGACAATAAAAGAAGAGACCATCCTAGTTACTGTCCTTATTAGGAATGGTCGCTTGATATCTTTAAATGATATTTTTCAAGATTGTACTATATACATAGAGGTCTTCCTATTAAAATGGGATAATGGCTACCATGAATCACTATTAAGAGGTAACCTTATCAACTCGTCAACCAATAAGGATGCCAACCACCAACTTCTCAATTGAGGAGTTTTCCTTATGTAAAAGAAAACCTCTTGTTAACCATTATCCACACTCCATTACTATACAATCATCGATTTACCAATGTAATTCAAATTCATTTGAAATCACATTTATTAAATACATTTCATTGTATAGATTTCCTTGGAGAAAATTATTGTTATGTTGAAACATTACATATATTGAAGAAGATATATGTAACAATTCACATTTTGTGTGAAAATATTATTTATTATTTAAGTTGTCTTTATGGTATTAAAGCTATATATACATATAGCAATGTGTTGACTACTTTATATTTTAAATTCAAACCTACAATTCTCTAATGGCCATCATGAACCCACTCTCTCTTCTTTCAAAATATCATTTTCCATCCAATATCAACATTAGAAATTACGTCTCATTGAAGTTGACCACCAAGAACTATTTATTGTAAAAGACACAAATTTTGGCATTCATCAAAAGCCATGACCTAGTTGGCTTTGTTAATGGAGCCATTCCCATAATTGATAAGAAAATCATGTCTTTTAATAGAATAAAGGATTGCATTACTTCTTTAAATTGAGATTAAACCATTTTCACTCGGATCATTGCACTACTTCCTTGGGATTGAGATTACACCATTTATGGTGGAATATTTTTATCTTAGTTGTAATATGCATGTGATCTTCTCACCCATGCACAAAATGATTTTTGCTAAAATGATCTCCACTCCAATGGAAACAAATTATAAGTTTCTTTTATTCAATGATATTTATCATGATCATGCTTATATTGTATC
>JAOXJP010234182.1:0-10200 GCA_025762735.1 Platanus orientalis | reverse complement strand
AATTTAGATTTAATTGAGAATAAACGATCTAAGTTACTCAAGATTAGAGAGATGTGATAGTTTTAGGAGAAATGCTAAACTAAGGTATAGACCTGATTCATAACATAGTAGACTTTAAAGTGATTAACGTAGCTACTGGCAAGGCTATCTAGTTCTTCGTGCACATACAAGGATTATTCAAACCATTAGCATCAATCACAAATACATATTGTAACATCTCTACAAAGTATCCAAGTATCTCGCTAGATTAGTGAAACATTCCCACAAAACACAATCTGATGGGCTACTCATGAACTAGTTTAACTGCACAAGCACCTAGATTAGTAAACAAAATCAAACAAAGTGCAGTAGTGGTGTACTACTCTTATTATATAAGCTTTTCAAAAATAAATCTATTCAACATACTAATACTACAAAACTTGGAAGTACCATACCCTGAGAAGAGCTCTCCAGAGCTATGAACACACTTTACATGATCAGCACAAAGCCAAAGATTACTCATTGGACTCTGAGTCTCACTAGGTCTGGCCCTTTTTTTTTCCAACATGAGGCAATTTTTTAATGTGTCATATCTACATAATAGGACTATGATCCACCAGGTTTGCTCTCTTAGCTACTTTTAGAAGAGCTATTAAACCTCAAGTTTATGCAAAATCTGATCATAAGAAGATAGAAAAGTGGAACTAAATAGAACTAACATTTGCAACCAACATGTGTTTTCCAAGAGTAGGAATGCAAAGAAGGATTGTCTTTACTTCTTGAGGATCCAATAGCATCTATGATTGCATCAAGGCTAAAATGTGGATAAAAACAAATTGAATCTAGGAGACAACTAAAAGACAATCCTACATACATCAACATATTGATACAAGCCACTTCTATGTTACAATTCATTTCTTTGTGGGATCATCTACAACTAGACTCTCATAAATTTTACTTTATAAGTGGAATAAACCCATATATGGCAAACATTTACAGTTGATGATTTCATGTAGGTTAGCATCACATTAGAAGAAGTAGCTGTCATACAATGATACAAAGTATTAGAAATTGAGACCCTCACAAACTAAACACCCCCAAAATTTCCTTAAAAAAATACATAAAAACAAGAGCAGATTTTAGAGACAAACCCGAAAGCCAAACACAGAGAGAGAGAGAGAGAGAGAGAGAGAGAGAGAGAGAGAGAGAGTATATAGCACTTGAAGATGGAGGCGCTTAATCCAAAGTTGCAGAAATTTCTAAAGTTCCATTAGAAGAAAATGGCATAACACATATCTATGTATAGAGAGAGGTACTTAGGGAATCACCTGCTGATTTGTCTTCCCTTTCTTTGAAACTTTCTTGATAATACCACTATCCTTGTAGATGTTACCAATGTAAATCTGTGATCCAAGAGATGAGTTCCACCTCACCATTTTTGGGGTAAATACTATTGGTAATTGATGGTGTATCAAACGAGCAGCCTCATTTACGCTAACCAGATGGTCCCACGATTGTCCCAAGTTCTTGGCGAGATGCTTCCTGCACACACGAGACAATAGAGGATCATGGAGCTAGTGCCGGCGGGGTGTTGGCTTCTAGCTCTCCGACGATTAACTTAGAAAGATCAGGGGGTTGTAGAAGGAGCTCTCTCCTATTAAGGTTTTCAATGTCTCCTACCTGAGTGGCAAACTGGTATCTGTATTTATAGATTCGGATCAGGGTGTCTCATGGCGAAGCCTACCTGTTGTTTTCTTCCCCTGCACTGGCACGTCGCTGTCCCCCACGTTCTTGGGTGTATTTTCTTTTGTCACATCTGTCCTTTTTTCAGAATTGACAAGTCTACTATAGAGAATATGTGATCTGAATAACAGCTTCCAGATCATGCTTATCCTTAAGCCGAACAATCGAGGTTTTGGATTGTGCCAATCTTTTAGCGGTGTAGTCGGGATGACAATGTTTCTGTAGGTCGAGGGATCCCGGGTCTGGGTGTCTCTAGGATCCTGGGTCCTGGGGGTCTTGGGATCCCAGGGTTCTTTGGGATCCTGGGACCTGGGGGTCTTTGGGATCCTTGGTCCTGAGGGTCTTGGGATCCTTGGTCCCGGGGGTCTTGGGATCCCGGGTCATTTGGAGGTGCTCAAGGATGAATGCAGGAGGACACTTATGTTTTATTGTCGAAGATCTTGAGATCTAGTTAACTTAGTCCCCCGAGATGATCTTCCTTAGTGTTATACTCAGGGTCAGTCCTCCTAGGGGTGGAATAGTGTCGATTCATTGAGATTTGTCAATGAGGCCCTCAGGACGGTTCTTCCCCATCAGTTGACCCTATTCCTGGGTCCAAGTTTATGTGGTCAGGGAATATGAGCCGTTTGTATTTATTACTCACTATTTGGAAGTGGGCGGCTTGTGGTTTCAACTATCGAAGTGGTGTCGATTGGGGATGGGCGCTAATGATGATTTTGCACTTAATGGGTTTCAGTAACCTAAGGGACGTAGATGTACTTGGTGGAGGCGAGTTGACTGTGGTTGTGATGTTTTTACTTCAACATGACTCGGGTCCTTCTTGTGGACTTATGAGGCTTCTCCCTTACTTTACGTCTCTTTTATAGGGAGGTCGCTTGATTTTAAGTCCCAGGGTCATCCTCGTGACTAGGGAAGGACGCACCAATCTTGTGGCTCAGGGTCATCCTTATGACCAAAGGGCTAATCCTGTACCATGAGGCTAATCTTATAGCCTGAGTTGGAAGGATGCGACAGTCCTGTGGCTCGGGGTCATCCTCGTTACCGAAAAGCTAGTCTTATAACTTGGGGCTAGTCTTGTAGCCTAAGTTGGAAGGGAATGTCATTCTTGTGGCTCGGGGTCATCTTCATGACCAAAGGGTTAGTCATGTAACCTGGAGCTAGTCTTGTAGCCTGAGTCAGAAGGTTACACCAATCTCATGGCTCGGGGTCATCCTCGTGACCAGAGGGTTAGTTTTATAACTCGGGGCTAATCTTGTAGCCCGAAGCCATTGGTCGGGTCTTCCTCGTGACCTGGGGTCATCCTCGTGACTTGGGGGTTAGTCTTATAACCTGGGGCTAATCTTATAGCCTGAGGTGGAAGGTTACACCAATCTCATGGATCGGGGTCATCCTCATGACCAGAGGGTTAGTCTTGTAACCTGGGTAAGGTAGTTTTAACTGTTGTCGACCCTACATAATCTAAAACATTCCATTAGTTAGAGTTGTAATCTCAATTTCATTGATAATATTTTTTCAGATGTTCTACATTCCATGATCGTGGTAAGGGCTCCCCTTGCATAGTGTTAAGGTGGTAAGTCCCGAGCCTATTACATTGTGTCACCCAGTATGATCCTTTCCAATTTGGCTTTAACTTTCCCTTTGTTGGGTCTTGCGTTGCCAGTGTTACTTTTTCGAGGACCAGATCCCCAACAATGAAACTCCTTGCTTTGACTTGGGAGTTGTAATACTTGGCCATTTTTTGCTTATAAACTACTACTCGTAGGAAAACTTCATCTCGCTTCTCCTCCAATAAGTAGAGGTTGTTTCTAAGGCCCTTATTCTTTTCTGGGTCAAAGCTTGTCGTCCTGTGTGTAGTCATCCCGATTTTCACTAGTACTCTCGCCTCAATCTCAAAGGTTAATGAGAAAGACGTCTCCCCTGTAGAAGTTCTTACAGTAATGCAGTAAGCCCATAGGACACTTCGTACTTCCTTCAGCCAAAGGCCTTTTGAACTTTTGAGCCTCTTTTTAATTAAGTTCAGGAGTATCCTGTTGGTAACTTCCACCTAGCCATTGGCTTCGGGGTGAGCGGGTGAGGAGAAGTGGTTTTTTATGTCGAACCCTATGCAGAATTCCTGGTATCAGGTATTATCTAATTGCTTCTCATTGTCGGTAATAATGATTCGAGGGATACCAAATCGGCAGATGATAGACTTCTAGATGAAGTCTCAGATATTTTCTCTGTGATTCTTGCCAAAGCTTCAGCCTCCACCCATTTAGTGAAATAGTAAATGACAACTACCAAGAATCTCATTTGTCCCTTCCCCCTAGGGAGTGGCCTAACTATGTCGATTCTTCACTGCACGAAGGGCCACAGCCCGACTATCGGGGTTAATTCTTCTGTCGGCCTCTTAGGGATAATGGCCAATCGTTGGCATTTATCACATCTTTGGACGAGGATGGTGGTGTCTTTTTGCATGGAGGGCCAATTGTACTTAGCTCTGATTGTTATATTGACCATAGCTCTGCCCCCTGAGTGATTCCCACATATCCCCTCGTGAATTTCTTAGAGTGCATAGTCGGCTTCTTGCTCAAACAAACATCTAAGTAGGGGGAGAGTAAAGCTCCTTTTGTAAAGGATGTTATCGAGCAACAAGTACCGACTGGACCGTGTCCTTATTTTTCTTGCTTCTTCCTTAAATTCTGGTAACTGGCCACTCTTCAAGTACTTTATGATCTAACTAGCCCATTCAGGCTCGAGGTTGACCATATTGACCTCCTTGTCCTCCTTCACTTCGATATTTGGCTGGGGAAGGTGTTCTATAATGACTCTCTGGGCCAGGTCCCTAGAGGCAGATGATGCAAGCTTGGCTAACCTATCGGCATCTTCGTTGTCCCCCCAGGGGACTTGTTGTACAATGAAATGTCCAAATTAGGACTTCTCTTTCTCCATTATGGAGAAATACTGTTTCATTCGGTCATCCTTTGCTCCGTACTCTCCTTGTACTTATCCGACCACCAACTGGGAGTCACTCTTGACTTTTACCTTTTTTTTCCCAAGCTCACGAGTAAGGCACAGCCCCGTGATCATTGACTCGTACTCGACATCATTGTTGGTCGCTTTAAACCCGAACCTTATGGCATATTTGAGCTTAACTTTCTTTGGTGTAATTAGGACGACTCCCCCTCCAGTGGCGATGTTAGTGGAGGATCTGTCCACATGCACGACCCATTCGTCTTGGTCGGCTTTTTCTTGTTACCCGTCTTATGTCCCGGTCTCAACGTCCATGTTGTATGTGTATTTGGCGATGAAGTCAGCAACAGCTTGGCCCTTAATTGCTCCTCGAGAGCGATACTCGATATCAAATTCACTTAATTCTATCGACCACTTCACTAGCCATCCCAAGGTCTCAGGCTTGTGCAATATCATCTTGAGCAGTTGATCCGTTAGGACCCAGATGGTGTGGGCCTAGAAATAAGGTCTCAATCATTGGGCAGTGACGACCAAAGAAAATGCCATCTTTTCTGCCCTCGGGTACTTTTCCTCTGCCCCCTAAAGGCTCTACTAGTGTAGTACACAAGTGCTTGTACCCCGGCTTCTTCCCTTATCAACACTGAGCTTAATGTCATTTCTGATATCGATAGGTATACATAGAGCACCTCCCCTTACTTCAACTGATTGATCACGAGCAGGTAGCTGAGGTGGTTCTTAAGCTCACGGAAGGCCCTGTCACACTCCTCATCCCAGTGGAAGGCCTTCCTTAGCAGGCGAAAAAAGGGTGAGCATTTATCGGTGGCTTGAGAGATGAATCGACTTAGAGCGACAATCCTATCGGTCAGGCGCTGAACTTCCTTCGTGTTTCTTGGCGCCTGTATGTCGAGGATCGTCTTTACTTTCTTAAGATTAGCCTTTATCCCTCTCTAGGACACTATGAACCTGAGGAATTTCCCGGCTAACACCCCAAAAGTGCACTTACTAGGATTAAGCTTCATTTTATGCTTTCTTAAGGTTTGGAATGTCTCATTTAAGTCTGAAAGGTGTTGCTCGGCTTGAAGACTCTTCACCAGCATGTCATCTACATACACCTCAACATTCCTTCCGATTTGGCCCTTGAACATCTCGTTGACCAGTCTCTAGTAAGTTGTCCTAGCGTTCTTCAGTCCAAATGGCATGACTCTGTAATAGTAAAGCCCCCGGTCAATGATGAAGGTTGTATTCTCTTGGTCAGGTTCATACATCTTAATTTGATTATGCCCCAAGAAGGCATCCATGAAGCTAAGGATCTGGTGGGCAGCTGTTGAATCTACTAGGGTGTCGATCCTCGGGAGCAAAAAACTATCCTTTGGGCACGCTTTGTTTAGGATGATGAAGTCAACACATTCACCATTTTCCACTCGACTTTCGTACCATCACCACGTTTGCTAGCTAGTCGGGGTAATACACTTTCATCACAAAACCAATCGCCAGTAACTTCTCTACTTCTTCTGTAATCACCTGGTTACTTTCTGGGGTAAAATTTCTCTTCTATTTGATGGGCCTCAAGGCTGGGTCCACATTCAGCCTATGTATGGCCATCCAAGGATCTATTCTTAGCATGTCCTCATGCGTCCAAGCAAATACATCCTGATTCTTGATAAGGAAGTCTCGTAGCTGAGCCTTGAATTCTCCCAATAGGCCTGACCCCACCCAAGTTATTCCATCTGACGCATTAGGGTTGAGGATAATGTCTTCTAGCTCTCCTGGTTCGCTCCTACTCGGGTCCCCTCTCATCTCGAACCTCCAAACTGTCGATTGACATGTTCTCTCTAGGGGTCGGTTCTCCTTTGAGTGAAGTCATGTAGCATTCCCTGGCTGTCATTTGATCCCCTTTAATTTCTCTGATTCCCTTCTCCATTGGTAAACGTATCAACAGATGATACGTCAACGTGACTGCCCTTAGTTGGTTCAATGCAGGCCTTCCAAGTATTGCATTATAGGCTGAGGGGTAGTCGACCACCAGAAAATCTATCACTCGGGTCATCTGACGTTTTTCTGTGCCGACTGTGACAGGCAAACTGACTATTCCTAGCAAGAGTAACCGGTCACTCGTGAATCCCACCAATGGCATTTGGATGGGCCTAAGTTTATCTCACCCGATTTCCATCTAATTAAAGACAGAGAGGTACAAAATGTATGTTGAGCTTCCATTATAGATGAGGATGCGATGCGTGAGGTAATTCGAAATGACCAATGTCACCACCAAAGGGTCGTCGTGTGGTTGACTCACCCCCCGGGTGTCCTCACCAAGAAGGTGATGGGTGGTTCCCTTGATTTGAGTTGCTTCACTGGCCTTTCTTTCATCATAAGTTGTTGATCCCTTTCTACATAAATCTGCCTCATGTATGACCTCCTTGCTGAGCTGGACTCTCCTTCTCCTATGAAACCCCCAGCTACTACCCTTACCTCCCCAATTGGCCCTTCAAGTCTTCTTTCTTCTCAGGTTAGAGGGTCTTGATGGGTGTTCTCACATCTAACCTACTGCTATCTTGCGATAAACCTCTGTAACTGGCCTCACTAGATCAGGGCTTCTATCTGCTCCTTTAAATCAAAACAGTCATTAGTGTCATGGTCATGGTCCCGATGAAAGCGACAGTACTTGTCACAGCTCCTTTTCTCTGGCAGGGCATGGATTCTCTCAAGCCATTTGACACTTGGGTCATCCCTGACATTGACAAATATCTGTTCCACAGGTGCATTAAGAAGGGTGTAGTTCTAAAACTTACTTAGGGGAAGGTTGACCCATGGTCTAATCCCGTGACCTCCGCCGCCCTCTCTTCCCAGGGTGACTCGTTCCTCCCAGAGTGCCTGTTGTTATTCCCTCTTCCTTTTGTTGTGCTACAAATTAGAACCGGCATCTCGTTCTCACCTAGCATTGACGATATCTTCAATATTCATATGTTGTTACGCCTTTACCATGAGGTCGGTCATCTAGGTCGGGGGATTCTTGGATAGAGAGAATAGGAACTTGGAGGGCATTAGACCCACCATCAGGGCCACCACAATTACCCTTACATCGACATCATCAACTTGCAAGGTCTCTTTGTTGAATTGGGACATATAGTCCTGTAACAACTCCCATTTGTTCTGTTTAATGTTCAGGAGATGGGTTGCGGGCTTCCAATGCCTCTGACCGCCGATAAAGTAGCTGATGAACTATCGGCTTAACTCCATGAAATCAGATATGCTTCTACACTTTAGCCGGCTAAACCAAACCCTAGCAGATCCCTTGATTGTAATTGGGAAGACTCGGCACATTATTTCATCAGGGGTCGCTTGGAGGTTCGTGTGTGTCTTGTGGGCCTCCAAGTGGTCTAACAAGTCTCGGCTACTGTCGAACATCTCCATTTATGGTGGCTTAAACTTGTCAGGGAGGGATCGAGCCATTACCTCTGGGGTGAAGGGGTGGTCCATTCTCTAGATTAGCTCATCGATGGTAGCCGAGGCCTTTCCTTTCAAGGCTTCCCTCATTGTCGCCATCTCCTTTCTCACGTCTTCCATTTTTTCCTCCCAGGAGCCTGGGATGGAAACTCTCCATTCATGGTGACTTGCTCCCCAAAACCTAGAGGCTAAAATGCTCAAAGCTTCATCTTCATGCCTGTGATCATGGCTTCTGGTTGGAGGGGCATGAGACCTTGACCGCTCTGTCTCACCATCGACTGGTGTGGTCCTTTGGCCTCTCAGTTCTAGTATGATCTCTCAGTTTTGTTCCATTAGCAACTACACATTTGTCATCAGCCCCTAGATTTTCTGCTCAAACACGTCTGCCCTTGGGGTTCTAGGGTGTGCTCTATCAAAGATAGATGCTTTCAACCCATCAACTTCATTAACTTGGTCATGTTGAGCTACCATCGACCTGGTTTCAACCATACGGACCTTAGATTTTGTCGGAAGCAAAGCATTTCCCACAGACGGTGCCAATTGATGGTGTATTGAACGAGCAGCCTCCTTTATGCCAACTTCCCACGATCATCCTAGGTTCTTGGCGAGATGCTTCCCACACACATGAGACAATAGAGGATCAGGGAGCTAGTGCCGGCTTTCAGCTCTCCGACGATCAAGTCAGAAAGATTAGAGGGGTATAAAAGGAGCTCTCTCCTATTAGGGTTTTCAAAGTCTCCTACCTGAGTGGCAAACTGGTATATGTATTTATAGGCCTAGGTCAGGGTGTCTAATGGTGAAGCCTGCCTGTCGTTTTCTTCCCCTACTCTCGCATGTCGCTGCCCCCCACGTTCTTGCACGTTGTTGTCTCCCACATTCTTGGGTGTATTTCTTTCTGCCATGTCTGTCCTTTTTTCATAATTGACAGGTCTGCTGTAGAGAATATGTGATCTGAATAATGGCTTCTAGATCATGCTTATCCTTAAGCCGAGCAATCAGGGTTTTGGATTATGCCAATCTTTTAGCGATATAGTCAGGATGACAATGTTTCTGCAGGTCGAGGGATCCCGGGTTTGGGGGTCTTTAGGATCCTGTGTCCCGAAGGTCCGGGGATCCCAGGGGTCTTTAGGATCCTAGGTCCTGGGGGTCTTGGGATCCTGGGGTTCTTTGGGATCCTAGGACCTGGGGGTCTTTGGGATCCTGGGTCATTTGGAGGTGCTCGGGAATGAATGCAGGAGGACACTTGTGTTTTATTGTCGAAGATCTCAATATCTGGTTAACTTGGGCCCCCGGGATGATCTCCCTTATTGTTACACTCTGGGTCAGTCCTCCTAGGGGTGGAATAGTGTCAATTCATTAAGATTTGTCAGTGGGGCCCTCAGTATGGTTCTTCCCCATCAATAGCCATTGTTCATTACCCCATATCAAATCACATATAGGTAGTGTGAACAATGCCAACTTCCCTTATTTCATAGTAATAACCCCATGATCCAACCTAGTTGCATTTTTGTTTCCATCTTCTTCAAGAAAAATAGTGCCTATAGTGGTTGTAAACTAGGATTAAGAAAAAAAAGGAAACAATAAACAGAAAAAGATGAAGTATTTAGGCATTATTTATCATGCAATCATTGGTCTTCATTACATATGACTGAACCATAATGTAAAAAGAGGGAAAGTTAGAGACATACCTTGAATTCTATTTCGTATAACCAAGTAAACAAGAAAAGTTAGTTTAATAACAAGTTGAAAAAATAATATTCAAGTGAAAACTAGACAAAACAACTACTTATAAAAAATAGCTAGGCAAATCTGAAATCCCAGTACTTTACAATGAAGTCATTTCAAATGTACACATTGACTGTTCATTTAAGCAATGCTCTAACCACTAAACTACACACTTTAATAGATTATAATTTATACACAAAGATATATGAAGCATATTCTGCTTGTTAGGTTTAGGTTAACCAACGGCTCAACTCAAGGACTGAAAATCCTTATTCTTCAGCAAGTACATTTACCTATCACTCATTTTTTACTTTGTCAAGTTATTATTCTTTGCCAAGCTCAAGAGTCCAAACAAAC
>JAOXJP010234181.1:0-10200 GCA_025762735.1 Platanus orientalis | reverse complement strand
CTCCCGCTCTGCTATAGGTAACATTATAGTGCATGACGGAGCCCCGTGGTCTATGATAAATTCACAGAAAAGCAATTTACTTAATTAAAAGAATTTCCATTGCTTATTGATTAAAAGAAAATTAAGTAATTTAAATTGGGGCTGAATAAATTATTTAAAAGGAATAATTTATTTAAAAGAAGTTTTAAATATTTTATAAAGATCCTATTCACCCCCCTCTAGGATCCATTTCGGGAATTTCAAATCCTTCATCAATGAACAATCTAGAAGGAAAACAACACAATCCTATACACTAAGAAGACCCACATTCTCTTGTACTATTGTGGCTTAAAAGGGCATATCAAGGTGGATTATAGAAAAATGGCAAATGACATCAAGTCCCAAAGAATGCAAGCAAAGAAAACATCAAATGGGAAAAATGTCGAGAAAAGAAATTATTTTCAAAATATTGAATAGAAATCTTTAAAGGAAGAAGGACCTAGACCAACAAAATACCAAACGATAAGTCTCTCACCCTTCCAAGGTGAAGAGAAGTTAGGTAAGGAAAGATGACCCAAGTGTTTGGTCATCCATACCGCACTAAGAGCCGAAGGCGCATCGAGGTGGTATCTTGATAGCAGGTGCTCTAGGCACATGTATGGTGAGAGAGAGTTGTTCACCAAGTTTGAGGAAGCTCAAGGTGGATATGTCACTTTTGGTGATGGTAACACCGCCAAAATCCTTAGGGTAGGAACCATTGTAACCCCCAGTATTCCATAACTCACTGGGGCACTTTATGTGCAAGGCCTTAAGCATAACTTAATTAGCATTAGTCAAATATGTGACAAAGGCTATAAAGTGCAATTTAGCAAAGTTGGATGTGTGGTCAAGGATCATAGATGATATAACATCCTAGCTGGAGGAGTAAGGATAAGTGACAATTGCTATGTCATTGACCAAAATTCTCAAAAAGAGAACAATTGTCTTTTGACCCAAAAAGATGAGACCAATCTTTGGCATCAAAGATTAGGACATTTCAACTTTAAGGATCTTGCAAGACTTAGCAAGAAGGGGATTGTCAAGGACCTTCCCAAACTAAGCAAGGTGGACAACCCAATATGCAAGGGCTGCCAAATGGGGAAACAAACTAGGGTCTCTCATAAGAAAGTTACGTTTATTGGAACTGCTAGACCCCTATAACTTCTTCACATGGACTTGGCCGGACTAAATAGAACTGAGAGTCTACGAGGGAAGAAGTACTTCATGATCATAGTTGATGATTTCTTGAGATATACTTGGGTAGCATTCCTAAGAGAGAAAGCCGAAACCTTCAATGAATTCCTAAGCATTTGCAAATGGATTTAAGTTGAGAATGATTTGACCATAAAGAGAATCCAAAGTGACCACGGAAGAGAATTTGAGAATCACAAATTCTCTAGTTGGTGTGAAAAGTTTGGAGTGAAACACGAGTTTTTAGCTCCTAAAACCCCCCAATAAAATGGGGTGGCTGAAAGGAAGAATAGAACTCTTCTAAACATGGCTACAATAGTGCTATTAAGAAAAAACACAGCTAAGAGGTTTTGGGCTGAGGCAATTAGCACGGAATGCTATGTCTCTAACTGAGTCTATCTTAGACTGGGTACATCTAAAAATCCATGAGTTGTGGAGTGGAAGAAGCCAACTGTTAATTACTTTAAAATATTTGGTAGCACTTGCTATGTTCTTCGGGATGGAGAATATTTAGGTAAGTTTGATAAGAAGAGTGATGAGGACATGCTCTTAGGATACTCCATAACCAGTAGAGCCTACCCTGTCTATAACATTAGGACTTGCTTAGTGGAGGAGTAAATCAATGTGACGGTAGATAACTTTAAGGCAACATATGAGCAAGGGAAACTGTCAGTAGTGGTGTCTAACCAAGAGGATGAAAGCTCATCTCAAGTGGAGATTGAGAAATCGTAAGAAAATCAAGAAGAACATTCTTTTTCATTAAGTTCTGAGGAAGAAGTTGAAGAGATCCAACTTTAACCTAAGGATAAACAGCTCATCAAAGGATTGTCACAAGGAGACATCATTGGTGATCCAAACATTGGAGTGAAGACAAGGAGATAAATAGAAAACATCCTTAAGTCACTTTTGCTTCACCTCCAAGATAGAGCCAAAGTGAGTTAATGAGGCTTTAAATGATCCAGATTGGATCCTAGCCATGTAAGAGGAACTATATCAATTCCAAAGGAATGATGTACGATTTCTCACAGAAAGGCTTACTGACAAGAATGTCATTAGTACCAAATGAATCTTTAATAACAAACATGACAAACATGGTATAGTGACTAGGAACAAAGCTAGGCTAGTTGCAAAGGGGTATGCCCAGATTGAAGGCATTGATTTTGAGGAGATATTTGCCCCTGTTGCAAGGTTGGAGTCCATTAGGATCTTCTTGTCCATAACATGTTATTTGAAATTCAAGTTATATTAAATGGATTTCAAAAGTACATTCCTAAATGAAATTCTCTAAGTGGAAGTATATGTTAAGCAACCTGAGGGATTTGTGGACTCTCATTTGCCTAATTACGTATACCAACTCGAGAAGGCTTTGTATAGTCTCAAACAAGCTCCAAGAGCTTGGCATGAAAGACTTACAGTTTCTTCTTGATCACCATTTTGATCAAGAAAGTGTGGACAAAACACTCTTCATAAAGAACCAAAATGGTCATATACTCATTCCTCAAATCTACATAGATGACATCACTTTTAGGTCTATCAGTGAGATGTCTCATGGTATTGCCAAAACAATGGAATTAGAATTTGAGATGAGTATAGAAGGAGAACTGAGGTTCTTCCTAGGTCTTTAAATGAAGCAAACAAAAGATGACATTTTTCTTAGCCAAACCAAGTTTGCAAAAAACCTAGTCTCTAAGTTTGGATTGTATAAATCCAAACCATTTAGCACTCCCATCAATATAAGTGACAAGATCACTAAAGACCTTGAGGGAGCTAAGGTTGATTCCACCTACTATAGGAGCATCATTGGGAGCTTGCTCTACTTGACTACAAGTAGACCAAACATTGCATTTAGTGTAGGTGCATGTGCAAGATATCAAGCTTCTCCTAAAGAATCACATCTTAAGGTAGCTAAGAGGATTATCCAGTATGTCCACGGGACTATGGAGTTTAGGTTGTGGTACCCATTTGACACCACATATGAGATTGTGGGGTACTCAGATGCGGATTGGGCAGGCAATATAGAGGATCGTAAGAGCACGAGTGGAGGTTGTTTTTATGTTTGCAACAATCTTGTTTCTTGGCACAATAAGAAACAAAACTCCATCTCTCTGTCAACTGCTAAAGCTGAGTATATTGTAGCTGGTAGTGGATGCACTTAATTTCTCTGGATGAAGCAAATACTCAGAGATTATAAGTTGTCACAATGAATAATGAGCTTGTTTGTTGACAACAAGAGTGTAATTAATATATCTAAGAACCAAGTTCAACACTATAAGACTAAACATATAAACATTAGGTATCACTTCATTAGGGAATTGGTGGAAGAGAAAGTGCTATCCTTAGATCATGTGAATATAGAAGATTAGATGGCAGATATTCTCACAAAACCCCTTGATTCAAGGAGGTTTGAATATCTGAGGAGTGCTATAGGGTTGTGTACTATGGGTTGAGTCCTTGTGACTCATACCAGAGTGCTTAAGGTCCATTAAATGTGGCTAAAGCATTTAGACTATGAGTGGCCCCACTCCTTACATACGTGTTGTACATGAGGAAATACAACGTGTGTGATCGATCACAAGGGAAGTTTCATCCAAAAATTCATAAACCAATTCAAACCCTATTTAAAGCCCTAAAAACGTGTTTTCTTTGGTTCATTCACTAGGAAACGAAGCGTTTGAGCTTCCATAACTCTCCATCTCTCTCTCAGACGTTTGAATTCCTCCTCCACTATTATAAATTGGAGGTTTTTCCTTATTTCTCTCACCTAACAAAAATGGTTCAGAAGAAATTAGCAACCAGGGCTTCAAAATCCTCTAAAGGATGTGCATCTCGGGCAACTCCACCTCCTCCTGTTATAGACCGAGGCAAATGGCCAATGGGGGAAGGTTCTCAAGGGCAGAAAAGAACCAAGGGCCATAAGGAGAGTGATCTCTCTCCTTTCTGAGATAGCAAGGTGTTGGAATCCTTCAAGAGCATTTTTACAAAACGTTAGTTCATCATAGAGAGGAACATGGATGTAGAGGTGCTATGTAAGATGGAGATGTACAAGCCAATGTGGGCTCGAGGGTGGCTCCCATATTGTGATCTCCAAGGTCCCATCCAAGATAAAGAAGTCTGGATTTTCTGCTCTAATGTCTTTGGAGAGAACAACTATGACAATTCATTTTACTCCATTATCTTTGGTTGCCCGATTGTTGTGAATCCCTACAACATGGCCAAGCTTCTCTAGATTCCATGAGAAGCGGACATGATAGAGTTTCCAACCAAGCTTACCCTGGGAAAGAAGACTGAGTTGATTGAGCATCTGTGTACCTAGTACGTTAGTTGGGGTACAAAGCTCCCCTGCAAATTCTATAAGCCTAAAGTTAAGTTTCTCGGGCGTGAGTTCTCCTACAACCTCATTTCGATGACCCACCAGAACAATCTTACCCTTTAGATGGCCTATCTCATTGACAACATTCTTGAGGGGCCAAAGATTAACCTCCCAATAGTTATTTATTATGTGATTCTTAAGAATGCCAAGGCCAAACACTCTATGAGAAGTATTCCCTTTTCGGTGCTCATCACCAAAATACTAGCTGCACACAAGGTGCCTTTTCTTGTTCTAGCATCGTTGAACACTCCAATCCTCCCTTCACCATTGGGAGTTCTAGTCGGATGAATCTAGTGGAGAAAGTTATAGACCCACAAAAGAAAGGGGTTAAATTGAACCCTGCCAAGGCCGTGTTGGCCTCTACAAAAGCTACATTGATGTCCCTGATGTACTGGTCCTTGGATTGGCCAGTGATAGCACGACTGATTATCCTACTGAGGAGTTCACTGATGCGACCGATGAGGACTGCGTAGCTCAGGGCAAGGATGGTGAGGGAGGAGATGATGAATCCGTTGGAGATCACGTGGAGGGTGATTAATATGATGATGAGGAGGGAGATGCTGAGAGAGTTGAGCTTGGGGGTTTTGAGTATGCCAAGGGAGATGATTAGTTTCCCATATCCCTGTTATTGTGGTGCTTGTTGTTAGACCACAATTGCCATATTTTGTTTTTCTCACCAACTGATAGTTTTTTTTTTATTGATATCTCTATGTATGGTTGTGGGCCATCTAACCTTACATTTTCCCAATTTTAGATGTAATTGCCTGACTATCATGAATGGAATGCTTTTGTTCTTGTCTAGCTCTATTATTCACTTTATACATTCTTGTCTATGGATTTTTGCTAGAATTTGCCAATTACATGGAAAAAAGGGGGAGAAAAATTGGCATTGGCAATGGTATAAAAAATTTGGCATTGGCTATGAGAGGAGGGAGGTATGGATTATGGGGGAGCATTGGTTTTATACTTGTGGAACTTGGCCATTCGGGAGGGGTTCGGATTCCCCCACCCCGCCCGTGGTCTTTGGGCCTACTTCTTCGACGCACGATGCTGGTGCGTGAGAGGTCGCTAACCCTTTTACAGGAGGGTTAGGCTTTTTTGGGAGTTGCCACCAACTCGGGGTTAACCGATAGAGTTGGACATCGGTTCTCCTCTTCAGGTGAAGAGGAGAAGTCTAGACCTGAGGGTCTAGGGGTTTAACTCCTAGTACTGGTCTGAGTTCCTAAGACTTAGGGTAAGTTGTTTGGTTACACTTGGGGAAGGTGTTAGGCACCCCAAGTACCCACCTTTTAGGGTGGCTTCTCGCATTCATATGAGTTTCAATCCTATGTCCACTTCCATGTCTTGTTAAGTGTAAATTAAAAAGTCTACACCTTATTTAATTTAAGTTAGAGGTTTACTGAATTTTTCTCAGGCCTAATGCCTGTTTGTGCTCCCAATACCTATTTTTCAACGCCTGATTTTAATTCAGGGTATAAACATGCATTGGCTTATGAATAGTTCAAGATCTATCTTCAAATTTGTCCTATTCTAAGTACAAGAGACCCCTCATGGGTTGAGTCTTTAAAGGGATGGTAGCCCCTCTAAATGGCTTATTGTTTGACTTCTTGGGGTTAGATATCAACCCTAAAAGAAAGGGAAAAAAGAGAAGGAAATGAATTTTTCTGGTTTGTAGGCCTAACACTTGTTTACAACTTCAATGCTTGTTTTTTCAATGCTTGAATTTAATTCAGGGTGAAAAATAGGCATTGATAAATCTGATCAGATTGTCACCTTTATACAATCTTTTGGGACAGTTTGGTGGGTCCCATCAGTGTGGGATCCGTGGTTTGAGGAAGGGAATATCTCCTAAGGTCACACTGTGTAACCCTAGAGGCCCTAGGTACAAGCCCTGTAAAAATGTGATCTCCTAAAGTGAGTCTCACAGTCATCTATCGCAGGCCTAATGCTTGTTTTTTGGTCTGATGCCTATCTGTTCAATGCCTTAATTTAAATCAAGGAATAAACAGGTGTTGGGCATTGAAACAGTAGCCAAGTGGATTCTTGGGCCACCACAGTGGGGCCTAGAGGGGTGGGACCTCTCTTGGGTCTTGACACTGATCCTATGGGTGGCTTACACTCAAGGGATTTTTTTTAAAATGGTGATTTTTAAAACCCAAGCTTAATGCCTGAAAGTAGCCTGAATTTCCATCCAAAGCATATTTTTTTAAGAAACATACATTGGGATAGAAATGAGGGCCCACATAGGTGCTCATGCACAGAAACAACTCTCATAGGGTATATTCACATTAGGACAGGTCAGGAGAATAATTAGGGCTCCCTGGGGTCGGTCCTAGATCCCAACACCTGTTTATTCTTCTTACGCCTATTTATTCAATGTCTATTTTTAAATCTCATAAAAAAGAGGTGTTAGTTATTTGGAGAAAATCCAGCAGTACGATTTCTCCATTTTGGTGCCCTTAAAGTTTTGTAAAAATTGTGAAATTAAAGATGATAATAGGGGAGATATATATATGAACAACATATAAAAAATTGAGCTTTAAATCATGCATAGTAAAATCAACAAATATTCACCCATAACTAGGTCTCAAAAGACCTAGTTTTTGAAATTTGTTTAGAGGGCCATCTCAAGGCCTTCTGTAGGTCATATATTCATGAAATTAAATACACAACATGATATATATGTCTAACCTAACATAGTCAAATTTGGGCTCAATTGGCCTTCTAAAAAAAATCACAATAAATTCAACATGAAAATTAGTAAATAATAGAAACAAGTAGAGGCTATTGAGCCTCTACTATGTAACCTGAATTAGAACAGGATTCAAGCATAAAATTAACATCATAACAACAACTAATTAAGACGTATAGAGCAAGGGGAAATGAATTGTACTAGGGTTTAGGCTTACCTTACCTAGGGTTGATGCAAGTTTTGTTCAATCACCTTCTTCCTCTTTTCCTCTTAGAATTAGGGTTTTTTGGTAGCCAACCCCAGGTGTCATGAATTTGGGGCTATTTATAACCCCAATTATGCTTCATGGATGGTTGGGATTGATCCTAAGGGTTGTTTGGTGGAGGGTGGAGATGAGTTTAGCAAAAGTGAGGTGGAGGGCTCACATTAACCATGAGATGCATGGGTGACACTTGTGCTAAGGGGTTAGACAAGTGTCTAACTGCTTTGGATAGATGGATAGTTAGGATTAACTTGGCTAACCACATGGAGGGTGGGGATGAGAGAGGGTTAGTTTACATGCATTAGTTAGGGTGTACAAAGAAAGTTAGGTTAGATGTCATTTGATAGGTGTAGTTTAGTTATAAGAATCAAAGGTGGGGCATCAAGGTACTATTTGGAGGGTTATGAGTGGAACCTTAGAGATGTGAAATTTAGATCCTAGATCTAAGGGTGAGGGTGAGGGTGCACTAGAAGAGATGCTCATCCAAAGGTTGGCAATTTTTCCTTAAGTTGTGAATATCTTTAATTCCAAATAGTGGGTTAGGTGAAATAAGGTTTTGACTTATTAAAGTGTAATGATTACTCTTTAACTTTTCCTTATTTTTACTATGTGACCCTTTTCCATGGCTCTCGGGCTTGAAATTGTGTAAACTCAGTGTCTGGTTTTAAAGTCTCGGATGCTCCAGTCACAACGGGCTAGTCGGAACCAAATTATGATAAGAGTAAGGAGTAAAATCGGGGTTTTTCCATCCTAAAAATGCTTGCGGGACATTTAGGAAGGGCAAAGGGGTAAAACTAATCCCAAAATTTTTTTGATGAAAGATGACCCTTGATTCAGGTGAACCATAGTCTCTGACCACGCTGAATTCTGATACTCGAGTTAAGAACTATGCCAAAATTACCCATTTGGTCACATGAGGATTTCTTGAGGGGAACAACTCATTTATTTTATGTGGGTCTTTGCATTGAGCTGTGCTTGGAATTTTTAAATCTTGAGGAATATTAAGACTACAAAAACTGACAAACTGATGATTGGATTCCCAGGCAGTCGTCGGGGGAATCACAAAGCAGAGTTATTTGTCGAGATCGGGTTTCTGTAGTCGCTTGAAAGTTGGGAGAAATGAACTGTTGGACTTCTTCCATTGTACCATTTTATGAAATGATCTTTCGAAGATAAGGGAGACTGAATAAATGAGCCTGAACTTGCCCCATTCTTCATTTGGAAGAATCTTGGGGAGAATTTTGTATGACGAACACAGACAAAATGGCTTGTTCTATTTGAACGGGAAGTGATGGTGCGGGACATGGGGGTCTTGTAATCCAGTAAAAATTTGATACTTTGAAGGTATTCGAATTATGAGGATTTGACAAATGACAGACTGAATTTCTGATTTCTGGTGAGCTCCCGGGAGTCAGTTGATCACTCAATCCTTGATATAGGATTGCTACTCCTTTTAGAGTAAATGAGAGAATCTGCTTAGATAAGTTCCACGAAAACTCATGTCCCTTAGACAGTTTTTTTAAGGTTTCACAATTCTAGAGAGATGAACACTAACCTATCATGATTCGGAGAACAAGGAACAAGCTAGCTCCATACGAGTGGAACAGGATTAAGGTTGTTTTTTGATCTATTTTAGGGGAGGTTTGAGATTTCGCCCAAACTTGAGATATTGAAGTCCTTTTCTTATACCTAAGGATTTAAAGCTGAGATCAGGGGAAAGATATGGTCATTGTCCTTTCAGAATTCTATAGGTTGGATGAACCTCTGAAAGCTCTTCCAATGGTCACTGTCAGGTTTCGGTCAACCCAGATTAAGGGGTTGACTGTTGTCAGTCTTGATGAAGGTTGACTCTGTGATGAGTTTCTTGAAGTTGGGAGAGGCAAGGGTGCACAGTGTCTGAAATTTTATCATTCTGACAGTGAGGGAGGTTCTAGGGATCCTTTAAGGGTCGAGGGGTGGATTCTTAGAAGTGAAAATGGTAAAATTATAATTTCTTACCTGTAGGTCAAAAAAATGAGAAAATGAGAGTTCTTCATCTATGATGCTTCATGACCAGAAGGCTTATATAGACGAGGGAATTTTAGTGATCTAAATGATAGATAGTGAGTTCTAGGCCTTTGGAGGTAAAATGATAAAATAGTAATTTTTCCACCTATAATGTTTTATGACAAAAGGCTTATGGAGGTTAGGAAAATTACAAACAACATGAGTGGGTTCTAAAATGTGGACCCTCAAAGTCCTATTGGTGCTTTTGAAAAAGATTAGGGTTTGTCTTGAAATGGTGTTTTTTGGGCTGTAATGAGGTGCTTTGACTAATTCATTTGTGATTGGAACATTTGAGAATGCCTAACCTCCTAAAGTCCAAGTTTGCTCTTCCTAAGCCAAGGGTGCCTAGAGTCTTGATGCCTAAATGCTATTATGCTATCTTTATGCTTTCACATGACCCAAGTCAAAATTTGGGTGCTGACACCTATGAAATTCAGTAAAAAGGTCCTTAACACTGAATGTATATACAAAACAATAATCAGACAAGAGATTGTAATTCTTGTGGGTTATGTGCCTAAACTAGATAATAGTCAATATCCAATCACCCTACATGCAACATAAGCATTATAGAATGCAGATTTAATGAATAAAATTAAACTAAACATTCAACTATGTCTAAGC
>JAOXJP010234180.1:0-24232 GCA_025762735.1 Platanus orientalis | reverse complement strand
GCCCCCAGACAGAGTGGGACCTACACAATTGCCGGGAATAAACAGCATAAAGATAAATCAAATTTTGTTTAACCTTTTTCCCCCTCCCACAGTTGGTTTTAGTCTCTTGCTTTGAATTCTCTCGTCTCTTGATGGTTCCTGCATCACATTGCTATTATGGATACCTTTCACCTTTCTCACAATTGAGCAAAATAAGAAGACTTTAGAGAGAAGTAGCTCTCACTTAGATCCTCATCAACATTTTCTTTTCCTTTTACAAAATTTTTCAACTCGTTATTTTTTTTTTGAAAGTATTGAACTAAAAGATCTTTTGTTAAAATGATATGTCAACCAAGAAATAAAATTTCGATTACAATGAATACTTTGCCTAGGGTAGTTGTGAAATTTCGGGTAAATACTAACAAAAGTGATTTTACAACGAGACTTCAAGAAATGTTAAGATAAGTTTTACTACACACTCTGGACTCAAAAAGGAGTCCCAAGAAATGTTAAGATGGGCTTCACTACACACTCTGGACTTAAAAAACTATATATAAAAGAATATATAAATATTTTGAAGGCCTGGAGCCGTCGCCTTAGAAGATTCCACCCAAGATCCTTTATCTGCTCTTTGGTTGGAGCTCTCACAACCCTTTATTAAAGGGTCTGAAATATGATGAGTGGGACTTTATTGTTCTCAATAGATGGTGTGTGGGCTGCTTGCCTTGCCCCGCTTGGGGAATGTACCTTGCATGCATTTGCTCTCTTTTTTTAATAAAGTTTCTTCTTCATCTATCAAAAATAAGTTAATGTAGATAAACAAATGGCTACCAAATGTTATTTTTAAACACAAATGGCAGCCTTGTAGGGGTAAGGCTGCAAACATCTGACCCTCTCAAGACCCTGCAGTGGCGGGAGCCTCGTGCACTGGGACTGCCGTTTTTTTTTTTTTAATGGTTAAATAACACAGCTTTGATTTGTGTGTGTGTGCGTGCATGTATATACATGCATATATGTTTTTTTCATTTATAGAATATATGATTTCTATTTGTTAGTTGATTAATGGGAAAGAGAGAAAAAGAAAGATCTTCACATGGTCCTTATTGACTTGGAGAAAGCATATGATAGAGTACCGAGAGAGATCAGTTGGTTTGTTTTGGAAATGAAAGGGGTCCCAAGTCAATATATTGACCTAGTTAAGAATATGTATGATGGACAATAGCTAGTGTTAGGATAATTGGGGGTGTGACAATTGGGGAAGAGATGAGAGAGTTTGCAATTGCAGTAGGTTTACACCTGGGTTCCATATTGAGCATGTATCCTTTTGCCTTAGTTATGATTATGAATGAGTTGAGTATGCTGTTTGTTGGTGATATTGTTTTGATTGACGAGTTTAGAGAGGGTGTAAATACCATAGTAAATGAGATCAAGGCCCCACTTAATTGTATCTCTAGACACAGGTCCCACTTTTTGACACCTAGCTTGTAGTCTTATTTTTTTTGGCCATACAACTACAAGCTATTTTATGGATATGGGCATTGGTGGGATTCTAGGATGGGGATGTGTGCTTGGGTCATGCATTTGATGATGACGGAGCTGCACATATGCAGCCATGGGCCCTACAAGTGTTAGTGATGGTGTTTGGGCAGTATTCACTAAAGGGCATATTGGTAAACCATGGGAAGGATGAATATGAGCACTATCTTCATAAGTATATTGCCATATTTCATAACAAGATGATTTATAATTGGTATTGTGGAGAGGAGTCAATCAATGATTTTTTATGGATAACCTCATGTAAAAAAATGGGGGGGGGGGATCCAAAGGGTTGCCACACATGTGATTGAACTCTGGCGGTGAGTCCAGTGGGTACAATGAAATAGTTTTTGAACATTGAACAAAAATCTTTCGAGTTGTGGACAGAGGAGGTTGGCGTCCCTGGAAAATTTTCAATCATTGAGAGGTCTAAGGGAAGGGGCCTCATGTTGTGTTTTTTGATGCTTCCCTGTGTGGAAGTATCATCTTGTTCTTGAATAGGGCAAAGATTGCTTGTCGCGATGTGGGTTTTTGTGATTCTTTCCTATCGCCTAAGGCATCTATGTTCCTCACTAGGGGGTCAAATAACTGGCGTTGGTTCTTTAAGGTTACTGAATGGAGAAGTAACAAAAGAAATCAATTTATCGTCATTCCTGTGGATGTGGATTATGCAAGTTGGACGAACATGGCCTTGGTTCTCCAACAATTGATGGAGGCGAAGAAAAAGATGGTGGATCCTCCATTGAGTTTAAAAGTGCGTTGGCGATGCTAATTTAATTGTTATGCGAGACTTCGATGACTTTGATTAGACCGATTGATGATAAAGCTTGGGATATTGTTTTCTTGTGCGAAGTTTGGGGTGCAATGGTGGATTGGAATAGGGTGAGTTCCATCATTTCTAAGGAGGTGCTGGAGGGTGAAGATTTGTTTTCTCTACACCTAGTTGGGTGGTCGAGAAATAGAGTGATTGGTTATGCATCTTCAATTCAGGTGAGGGAGTTGTTGTTGAAGAAGGGATCAATTGTCCTCGATGAGGGAGTTATCGTGTTAAGAAAGGGAAATGTTGCGTCTCTTTCTATTCCTTCGGAGGCTATTCAAGGTCCTTGATGGTTGTGGGTATGGGGCTTGCCTCCGAGCATATGGTTTGAAGACCTGTTATTGAGGTTGGGGGAGCGTTGTGGTGGCCTCTTAGAGGTAGACAAGAGTTGTCGTTTTGCCCATGCCTTTCCGGGGCTGCGATTAAAGGTTGCTAGGGATCTCGGCCCTATCCCTCATGTTCGTGCAGTGAAGGAGGGTGAGATGGAGATTCAAGTGGTGTTTGAATTGGTTCAGGCTTTCGGGGGTGTTCGTGAAGGAGATTTGGAGAGGTTGGAGGGCTTCCGGTATAAGGTTAAAGAAAACAAGGTTAATGCCATTTTTACCCCTCCCACTATCATGAATTACAACTATACTGACTATGTACATACTGGCCATGGGCATGTGACTCAGGTAATCACATCTAGTCATGTAGCTGAGACGGGTTTTCGAAATTCGAATTTTGAATTAGCCGGGGCCTTCTTCAAATTGGAATGGGCCTGAACCTAATAGGGCTGTGATGGAGTAGGGTCCCTTTGCTAGAAAAAGTAGGCCAAGTCCAACCAAGGTTTGGGTCTGAAAGGATCGAAATGGTCCAAATGGTGGGGTGTTCCATCCTGAGTTGAACAGGTTTAACTATTTCGGTTCGTCGAATGGTGAAATCAAAAGCCTTAACCATCTTCTTTCTGTGTCAAACTCTTTTCTCCCCTGCAAAACATGGATGAAGGAGGTGGCAAGTTTTGGGGTGAGATGCTAGCTACTGATCGTGTTGTTTGTTATTTGGTGAGTGATATTTTGGCTCGAGATATAGGGGAGGTCATTCCCACAAGTTTGCCAACTTATATTGGTGGTGAGCTGAATGGGTTGGACAGGGAGGGCTGTAGCAATGCTGGAAGAGGTTTGGAAACGTCAAAGTCAATATTTGGAACTTGCGGTGGAGTAGGTGGGATGATTCCTGGTTCTAGCCTTTCCCAAGATATTGATCCTTTGCGACGACTTTTAGTTTCAAGAGGAATTTAGGCTGTTATCGTGGGAAGTGCTAATGTTGATCAGGGGCGGAGTGTTGATGATGATAAAAGACGATTGATTGAGGAAATGAAGGCTATGAGTATGCTATGGCTAACCCCTTGAGCAACTCTATTCTTGGACCCCCTGCATGGAGTAAACAGTTTCTTGTCACTAGTGAGAAGCGACTCTTCATGAGTCAGTTTGCTGTGGGGAAGATGGATGCATGTGGGGAGTCGTCTTTGAAGTCGTTGGATGCTTGTGATGCGGAGATGGAAGATGATTGGATGGGCTTTGAGGGTACTCCACCCCACATTGATGGGGTTCTTTTTACCACACAAGAGAGTTGACATTCGGTCTTTGAGATAGAATCTAGATGGAGGAATGAAGTTCTGAAATCTCTAATAGTTTCGGATGAGGAATTTATGTCACAGGAGGGGGACAATAATGAGGGGGATGAAAGGGAGGTGTTTCAGGGTGCTGATATTAGCCTTTCTTTTAATCCGTTGGTTGATTACTCTACTTCTGATGAGACTGCCTATAGCTGCAAGGTAAAGGATGGTGCCTCTGTGGAGGAGTTGAAGAAATTGAATGATCTGAACAAACCTTAAAATTCGTTGAGTCCCTGTAAGTCTCCTTATGTAAATAGTTCTTTGGCTAATGTTTTGTACTTGCTTATCTCTCCTTGTATAGATTCTAGCTGGACCATCGTTCTGTAGTTTGTTGATATGATGTATTGCCATGAGCCGAGGGTGGAGGTGACAGTGAGGGGTGACTTTGGAGGTTTGGAAACTCAATTGTTGATGGGTGATGTTTGTAGCAATAGGGAATTGGTGCAGGAGGAGGATGGTAGCAATGAGGATGATGTTGATCTGTTCATTGACAGAATGGGGTTCATGGTTAGTGATGGTGATGGAAATGTTGTTAAATTGTCTAAGTTCCTTACGCTTAAAGAAAAGAAAGATAAATTTGATAAGAAAGTTTGTAGAGGGGAGAGGGAACTTACGAAATTGGCTTGAGATATGAATGATGGTACTGGGGGTGTCTTGTGCGTGCAACCATTTTGAAATGTTGTCCTGATATTGTGGTGATTCAAGAAACAAAGAAGGAAGTCATTTCCAATAGGCTTGTAAAGTGCACAGTGGGGTCCGATTTGTCGAAATGGTGTGCTATCCCCACTGTTGGCATTGCGGGGGGAATTGTGTGTGCTTGGAACCCATTAAACATTTGTATTGAGGAGGAAATTATTGGAAAATTTTCAATTTTTTTTTATTCTCAAGGATTTGTTACTTGGGGTTGTCTGGATGTTTATGGGCGTTTATGAGCTGTTAAAGAGTTTTGGGAGGAGTTAAAGAGTTTGAAGGTTCGATGGCAAGGTCCTTGGGTGGTTGGTGGGAATTTTAATGTGATTAGATTTGTGCATGAAAAAAATTTGGGTGGCAGAATTATGAAGAGCATGAGACTTTGATGATTTGGTTAGATTCGCGAATCTTCGGGATAGTCCCTTGTCTAATGCAAGATATACTTGGACAAACGGGTAGGAATTCCTTGTGCTTAGCAAATTAGATAGATTTTTGGCTTTGGGTGATTGGGAAGAATTTTGCCCTCATTATATTCAAAAAGAGTTATCGAAATTGACTTCTAATCACTGGCTTATTATGCTTCAAACATCGCTAAGGAGTTTTGGCCCGAAGCCATTCCAGTTTGAAAATATGTGGGTTTCTCATCCTTCTTTCAAGGAATTGATCGTAGATTGGTGGAAGGATTTTGAGGTGGGGGGATGGGGGGGCTTTTGCTTTATGAAGAGATTGGATTATGTTAAAGGGAAGCTCAAGGGTTGGAATAAGAGCACTTTTGGTTGAGTCAAAGTTGTTCCTGTAAGTAATTAGGAGAAAAGAAGGAGAAGAAGAGATTAGGAATTGAATCGTACGAGTACTTGGCCTCATACGGTTGGTATTTATATTAAAGTTGGATCCAATACACATTGTATATGATGTATCAACGGTATGAGTATGGTATAGATATCGTATACCTCACCCTTATTACATAAATACCCTCTAAATATATAATATCACTCTCTAACACTCCCTCTCAAGCTGGTGAGTAAATGTTTCTCATTCCTAGCTTGTCAATCAAGTACATGAACTGTTCTTCACTTAGGCCTTTTGTAAATACATCCGCAAGTTGATGTTGAGTTTGGATATAGGGGTACATATGTGTCCCTTTTTTAGATAATCCTCGATAAAATGGTGATCTACCTCAACATGTTTAGTTCTATTATGTTGCACGGAGTCATGTGTAATGCTTATGGTAGCCTTATTGTCGTAGTAGAGACTCATCAGTCTGACGACTGGGAAACCCAATTCCTTTAATAACATCTTCAATCACAATGATTCACTGATGCCATGAGCCATAGATCAAAATTCAGCCTTTGCACTGGATCTAGCAACCACTGACTGTTTCTTGCTTCTCCAAGTTACCAAGTTTTTACCAAGAAAAGTACTATATCTTGATGTAGACTTGCGACCTGCGATCTGTTACTGAACCAGCCCAGTCAGCATCAGTATACATCTCTACTTGACAATGTCCACTTTTCTTGTATAGTATACCTTTCCTTAGACATCCTTTCAAGTATTTGAGAACTCTATATGTTGCTTCTAAGTGATATTGAGTGGGAGCATGCATGAACTGGCTGATGACACTCACAAGTGATGTCTGGACGAGTTAGAGACAAGTAAATAAGTCGTCCAACTAGCCTTTGATATCTCCTAGCATCAATTCCGCAGTCATTTTCTTTGAGCCTGTGATTTGCCTCAATGGGTGTGAAATAAGGTTTACAGCCTGCCATTCTAGACTCTTTTAATAGATCTAATACATATTTTCTCTGAGAAAGAATGATATTTTGCTTGGACTTGGCAGCTTTTATCCCAAAAAAGTTTGAGTGATCCCAAATCTTATATTTCAAACTCCTTTGCTAACTTTCTCTTAAGCCTCACAATCTCCACTCCATCATTCCCTATAAAGGCAATTTTCACATCAAACTGTAAAAGGAGCCACTCTTGATTTGCTATCAGTGAGATAAATACACTGAATTCATTTTTTCCACTGGGGCAAATATCTCTTGGTAATCTATACAAAATGTTTGAATATATCCCTTGGCCACTAGTCTCACCTTGTATTTGTCTACAGTACCATCAGATTTGTACTTGACTGTGAACACCCACTTGTAACCCACTAGCTTTTTTCCTTTAGAAAGATCGACTAATTCCCATATTTTGTTCTTTTCTAACTCTTTCATTTCCTCTTCCATAGCATCCCTCAATTTGGGTTGTAGGATAGCCCCAGATACACTGCGAGGTATAGAAATAGATGACAAAGCAATATAAAAGTTGTGGAAGGATGGTGAGAGTGCATAGTGTGAGACAAAATTAGACATTGGATGTTTGGTACAAGTTCTCACACATTTTCTAAGGGTGATGGGCTGATCAAGATCCAAATTGCCAGAGGTTTAAGCAGGTAGGGGAGAAGAATGAACAAAGAGATCATTACCTGATTCAGGAGTTGGTTTCGAAGTAGACTCTTGGAGTGGTTCATGAGAAGTTATGTTTAAGTCTTCTTTTTATCCTTGCTTTTTTTTTTTTTCTGAGTGTAGACTTGTAGTTCTTTCTCCCAATTTCTCCCATCACCACTGCCATCAAAATGATAAATAGGAATAGGAATTGGAAGTGGAACTGAGGGGGACAACTCTTCACTCACAGACTGCTCCTCCTGAAGAGATGTCCTACCCGATGAGAAAAAGGGAATGGATTCAAAGAAGGTAACATCCCGTGACACAAACTTGCGACGAGTGGGGTGATGATAACACTTTACCCTTTCTGATAAACTCTGTAGCCCAGAAAGACACACTTGAGTGCCTTAGGGTCTAATTTGGAGCAGTCAGATTTAGGTAGATGAAAATAGCAAATGCAACCAAATGTTTTAAGAGGAAGAGGAAACAAGGAAGTATATGAAGATAACACTTTAAGAGGTGACTTGAATGATAGAACGCAAGAAGGCATCCTGTTCATGAGGTAGACAACTGCTTGAATGACTTTAGACAAAAAAGTCATAGACACATTTATAGTGAACATGAGTACAAGAGAAACTTCCAGAATGTGTTTATTTTTCCATTTGGCCACCCCATTTTGTTTAGGAGTACTTGGACATGTAGTCTGGTGCACAATACTAGACTCATAAAAAAAAAAGAAGACAAGTCACAAGAAAGGTACTCCCCCTCATTGGTAGATCTTAAGACTTGAAGTTTGGTGTTAAATTGAGTACATTTCGTAGCATAGAAAGTCTTGAATGCAATACTCACGTCACTTTTATTTTTCAACAAATAAAGCCACGTGGCTCTAGAATAGTCATCCACAAAAGTCACAAAATACTTAAAACAAGATAAAGAAGTAGTAGGAAAAGGACTCCACACGTCAGAATGCACAATTGAAAATGAAACTGAACTTTTTTTATTTTTACTGACTAGATAAACAAACTTATAATGTTTTGCCAATTGGCAAGGTTCATCAAAAATAACAAACTTAGAAATGGAAAAATGAGGAAACATCTTCTTGAGGATAGAAAAAGACAAGTGACTAAGTCGGTAATGCCATGTAAACAACTTATCTAATGTGGACGAAGACATGTTCCTCTTTATTGCAAAAGTAGCTACTGGTGGGTTGGAGTCCAAAATTTATAAACCATCATTCTCATACCCTAAACCAATCGTCTTCTTCGTTGTCATGTCCTGAAATACATAGTAAGAAGGAAAAAATGTAATATAACAAGTATGATTTTTGGTGAGATGGCTAATAGACAATAAGTTCAAAACCAGCTTTAGAACATGAAGAACGGAGGTTAGACTTAAATTTGAGGTGGCAGGGATGTCCCCTTGACCAATGACAGAGGAAGAAGAACCATCATCTATGCAGACTTTATCTTTATCGGAACAAACTTGATATGAGGTGAATAAACAGGACATACCAATCATATGCTGAGAGGCCCCTGAATCAATGATCCAAGAGTACTGAGGAGTGGTAATTGAGGCAGACAAGGCAGATGCAGATGTACTGAGTGGGTGAAGGACGATGTGGGAGCTGTGGAAGAGTGATCAAGCTAAGAAACAAAGTGTCGGAAAGCTACAATCTCATCATTGGATAGAGCACCAATATTTGGAGAAGCGAGAGGCATAGTAGGTGACTCTATGGGTGGAGAAGTAACTAGGTGGGCACTAGGTCTTTCTCCTCCAAGACGACCACCTCCTTTACCGGTATGGAATCCACCATGGGAAGAAGACTAAGCAGCCAAGTTTGGTGGATGTCCATGAAGATCCCAACATTGATCTTTGGTATGTCTAAAGTGACCATAGTGCTCACATTTTAGATGCTCTCGATTATCAGATGAGTAGGTAGATCTACCCCCACGACCACGACCCCCTCCGAATGAACTTGAAATTAGTGCCGATTTCTCGATGGAAGAGGCAGGAGTCATAACACCACATTGGCCTTCTTCACGGTGAATATGAGCATAAACTTCTTTCAAAGTAAGAGGATGCTCCATATTGAGGACTTACACCCTGATCTGCTCTTAGTCAAGATTCAGCCCTACCAGAACCTTAAAAGCCTGAATCTCTTCTACATGCGTCTGGTAAGCTGTTGCATCTTGCGAACATGATGAACGATAAATGGTGTAGTGTGCTAACTCCTCCCATATTTTCTTAAGAGCTGAATAATAGATTGCAAGAGGCTTACCTCCTTGTTTAAATTGGGTAATCCGTTGCTTAAGGTCAAACACATCCGCTGTTTGTCCAATTTCAGAATAGGCCTTAGTTAGGGAATCCCAGATTTGATGTGCTGTTTCTAAGAATTGATAATGATCACTAATTCCTGGTCTCATCACACCAAGTAACCATCCCATACCCATCGCATTTTCTGTCTTCCACTTTTTAAACTTTGGATCATCCTTGGAAGGTTTCTTTGCTTTTCCCATCAAATATTCATCCTTATCTCTGCTTTAGATATGAATGACATATTTTGACCACGTAAGGTAATTAGTGCCATCAAATTTAATTGAAGTAATTGGTGTGGTGGGGGATTTAGTTACCACACCCTTAAGTGTACCCATCTCACTTTCTTTCAGGTTGGATGTTTGTCTCACTTCAGACATGACAAAACTCAATCACAGATCACAAACCAAGAACAAACAAGGAACCATAACACTTTAATACAACGAATCAGTGATATGGTGTAGCAGAACACGAGGGGACACAAGTTGTAGAGGTTCCCAGAAGTATAATCAGGTCCTTAGATCTAACTTTCATAGCAAGATCCATAAGTTTCAAGCATCACAAGCATCAAACCTTGGGTTTGAATGGGTACCATACCTGTTCGTGACCTAGGCGGCATTGATAGAGGAGAGAAACAACAGATCTCTCTCGATCCTTCTTTAAACTTCGTGGGCCTTGTCTCAAAACATTCCCTTGCGAAAGTTGGCCACTCCTTTGTAAGCAATCGAAACAAAAACCTCCCATGTGATCAAAATCAATAAATCTTAAAAAACGGAGGATTTTCGGGTTGCTGAAGAAAATCCTTCAAACAACATCCTTAGAGACTTTAATTTTTTTTTAAAAATCATAAAAAATCTCCATTAGTTGAAATGACCTAAGATTTGTTTCCGTTCACCTTTGACACATAGTCACCCCTGCTTACGTCAACAATATGAATGTTGATGTCAATAGGGGTCTAATGTCATCGTCTTCTCCAGTCTTGTTAGATCCCTTTCTTGCCTTGTGCTGATACAAACTTGGTTGAATTGGAGTTGTTCCTGCAAGTAGTTAGGAGAAAAGAAGGAGAAGAAGAGAGGGAAGAAGAGAGATTGGGAATTGAATCGTATGAATACTTGGCCTCATATGGTTGGTATTTATATTAGAGATGGATCCAGTACACATTGTATATGGTGTATCAATGGTATGAGTATAGTATAGGTATAATATACCTCACCCCTATTACATAAATACCCCATAAATACATAATATCACTTTCTAACATATGGATGGATCTTCAAGCTATTGATTGTGCGATGGAGGAGGGGGGAAGATCAGAGGAGATGGTGGTTCGAAGAAGGGAGGCCCGAGTGAAGTTTGAAATGGTGATAAAATTAGAGAAGATTTTTTAGCATCAAAAGGCTAAATGTAAATGGCTTAAGGAAGGGGATGACAATACAAAGTTTTCCCATAAGATGGCTAATGGAAGAAAACAAAAAAATTTAATCTCTAGCCTTAGGGTTGATGGTGATGAAGTATCTGATTTTGAGGCTATTGCTAATGAGGCCATTCGCTTCTACACGCTTCTCTACAAAAAAGATCATGCTCGATAACCAATTGTTGAAAATATTTTCGAGTGTTAGTTATCTTTGGAGTTTCCTGGTTAGCTTGAAAGACCATTTGGGATGGGGGGTGAAGGATGCAATTTTTGGTATGGATGGGTCAGAAATTGCTTGAAGAGAAAAGGTTTTGGGGATTGGTGGAGTTTTAGGGATTGGTGGATTAAATGGATGAAAGGTTGTGGAAAGTCCATGGTTTTCTATTTTGGTTAATGATACTTCAAAAGACATTTTCAAATCTTTTAGAGGTCTAAGGTAGGGGGACCCACTTTCTCCATTCCTTTTCTCCTTAGTGGCAGATGGTTTGAGTGTGATCTTGGAGAAAATGGAGCAAGTGGAGTTGGTGAAAGGCTTCATAATGGCTGATGACAGGTTTATGGTGTCACACTTGCAGTTTGCGGATGACACAATTCTATTCCTTAATGCCAAGAAGGAAAATGTTAAAAATATGAAGGTTTGCTTTGTATTTTTGAAGTTATATCAGGATAAAAAGTGAACATGGATAAATCTTGTTTGGTTGGTATTCATATTGAACCAGCTCAACAAATGGAGTTAGCAAGGATGATGGGGTGCAAGGTTGGTTAGTGGCCTTTGAAGTACTTGGGAATGCCTCTTGGGGGGAATCCAAGGTTGGTGGCCTTTTGGGACCTAGTAGTTGAGAAGGTGTCTAAGAAGCTCGTTGTTTGGAAAAAAAACCTATATATCTCTTGGAGGGCGTATTACTTTGATCAAGGCTGCGTTGGCTAATATTCTTGTTTACTACATGTCTGTGTTTTGAATGCCATGTAGAGTAGTGCAAAATTTTGAAAGATTCTAGAGGGATTTTCTTTGGGAGGGAGGAGCTCAGAAGAATGACCATTTAGTTAAATGGGAAGAGGTTTTGTAATCAAAGGAGAAAGGTGGGTTTGGTTTGAGAAGATTGAAGGAGAGGAATTTGGCATTAATGGGGAAATAAATTTGGAGATTTGCTACTCAGGAAGGAGGCTTATGGAAATCCATCATTTCTTGTAGATACGGATTGGATGTCAATGCTAGGACTGTTCTCAGATCCTTCCCCCTTCACACTCTTTGCTTTGGAAACATATCCCTCACACTAGGTTTGCTGTAGGTGATGGAAATGATTAGATTTTGAACGGATTTATGGTAGGGCAATTCCATTATAAGTTTGATTTATCCTCGTCTCTTTCACATTACCTCTAATAAACATGCGGTGGTGGCTAATATTCTCTCTTATAACGAGTATGGTTTGTCTTGGAATCTTTTCTTTTCTAGAGACCTCTATGAGTGGGAAGTGTCCATGGTGGGCAATCTCACGAATGACCTTAAGTTAGTTTATATTTCTAATGATGATAAGGATTCTCGTATTTGGAGTCCCTCTTCGGATGATCGGGTTTCTTCTAAATCCTTTTTCTCTATCCTCTTTGGAGACCACTCTTTGCCCTCTTATTTTCTGTCTCATAAAGTTTGGATTTTGGCTTCTCCTCGAGTGAAGGCCTTTAATTGGATCCCTTGTCTTAGGAGGCAAAACACTACGAATATGATTCAGAGGAGGCATCCTTATATGGCTTTATCCCCTTCCGTTTGTTGTTTATGTGGAAAGAGTGATGAATCTAGTAATCATATTTTTATTCATTGTCCTTTCTCTTCTAGGGTGTGGAGTTATTTCCTGGATGCTCTATCTATATGTTTTGTGTTGCCAAAGCCTATCAAAGATGTCTTTTGTCAATGGGGTGGAGGTGGTCATGTTCCGTGTAGAAAATCTTTCCTTAGAGCTTTGCTACATGGGTTTGTGTGGGGTATTTGGAAAAAAAGAAACAAGAGAATTTTCGAAGATAAAAATGAGCTTTGGGAGGTGATTGATTAAATTCTTTGCGTAGTGGGATCGTGGTTGTTAGTGAAGAAAGAGTTTGAAAACTTTTCATTAAATGACTTCCTAAAAGATTAGAGTCTTTGTATTTCACTTTATTCGTGTCATTCTACTATTTTGTCTGCTGTTTGGGTCCTCCCGATAAGTGGAAACGTAAAGGTAAATTTTGATGGTGCTTCTTCTGGCAATCGGGGCCAGTTGCTTAAGATTGTGTGGTTAGAGATTCTTAGGGCCTCATTGTCCTTGCCAAGGGGGGTCCGATTGGTGTGGCTGATGCTATTTAGGTAGAAATGATGGGCCTTCTCGAAGCCCTTTGTATTTTAAAAGATAAAGAGCTCGTTAATTGTTCCATGGAAGGGGACTTTAAGGCGGTAATTAATTGGGGAGAAGGGAAGGCAATGGGTTCTTGGTGATTGCACCATTTTATTTGTGAGGCTCAACATCTTTTAGAGGAGCTTAAGGTGGATTTTGTGCATTTCCTCAGGCCCAAAATGATCTGGTAGATAGGCTTGCGAATTGGAGTGTTTATCAACATGATACTTTTATAGGGGGATCATATTCCAGATTGTTAGTTGCCTTTACTTGTTTTGTTTGGTTGCTTTTGCTAGTTGTATTCTAGTTTTGTTTTTATAATTTGTATTTCTAGTCTTTTCCCCTTCTCCTTTGCTTTTTCTATAAAATTCGTTATTCATAAAAAAAAAGTTGGTATTGTGGACTTACGGAGTAGCAGTCTATTAGTTGCCCCCGCTCACAATTAGATGAGTTGAAACTCTATTTGGCATTGAGAAAGAAAGAACATGATGGATGATTTGTCATGTTTATGTAGTCTTGTATGATTCTTACATGTAAAATAGTTTAACTTGGTAACAATCATATCTTCTTGGTTGTGCATAAGCTAGTTTTCTATTTATCTATTGTTATACATAGTGCTTTTTATAGTTTTTTAGTCTTGAGTGTGTAAATATACTTATTTTAACATGCCTTGAAGTTCAATAGAATTTTTTTCACATTGTTCTTATTAATTTTGTAATTTCATAATTTTTCTTCTAGGTTAATACATCACCAAGGTGAAATGACTGATGAAACCAAAATGATATGAACCTTGCTATAGATAGATAGATAGATAGATAAATATATGCCTCCCCTCTCCCTCCATGTGGGTTGTAGCACACCAAAGTGTACTTGTGGGATTTTTCCACCCTCACTTTTTCTCTATCTCGTGGATTTATACTCAAGATATTTGTAGATTTTATTAGCTATATTAATTTTTAATTAAAATCTGGTGATTTCCTTTATTGCAATTTGGAAAATTCTGAGTTAGTATAAAGTAAAATTCGCACCGCCTATAGCTCTCTTCTTTTCTTTTCTTGATAGAGTTTTGTTCGCCTTAGGATCCCCTACAAAAGCCCTCATCTTCCCTACTAATTCCCCTCTTCTTTTCCCATTTAGTTTCAAAGATTGCTTGCAAGTTTTGTGTGTGTTCTTGTTTAACATTTCAATTGGACTAATATTTTTATAATTTTGTAAATCAAATCTTGTCAAATTAACTTGGAATTTTAACTGTAGAACCCTTATACATGTCAGAAAATATCTGGAAAGTTTCATAATTTTTTGATGTACGACTAGGGGTTTTTGGTAATTTCGTGGGTTCTGCAAAAAAATTCCAAAATTGCCTTTTGGGCTTTTTTTTTCTTTCTCTTTTCTTATTCTTTTCTATTCTATTTCATCCTAACTTCATTTCTTTAATCCTATTTCTAATTTTTTATAAGTTTCGTCGTTACTTGAATGTCCTAAGTTTAATTGGCTTTCGCACTTTTATTCTAACAGTTACTTGAGGCTTATGAGAATCTTTTGGATCAAATTTTGGAATCTCCTCCATTATGCTGCTTTAATTTTGGTATCAAAGCCAAGTTACAACTAGTCTTATCTACTTAAAATCCCGAAAAGCTTTCCTGCAATTATAAATCATGGTGAATTATAATGGGAATGAAGTATCTCGAACTTGTCAAGAGTACGAAAATATGGGAGAAATCCTTAATTCCATGATCTATATTTAGTGAGTTGCTGAAAAATCTTGAAGGACTCAAGGCTATATGAGAAAAGTATAAGGTTAAATGGGAAAAGATCAAAGCCAAACACAAGATAGAACGAGCTTCGATTACTACATTTTCTTTAGTTCTAGACCAGAAGCTTGATTCTAAAAGCTTGAATGAGGCCTAGAAGAAGCCTAAAAGGAAGAGATCAAAGCGGCTGGGTTTATGCAAGGGATCTATACTTAGTCCTCCTTCACCAACTATGTTGTATATCATTACCCGATGCCAAAGTTTATTAAAGCTCGAGAAGATTCCAGTTCGAGCAAAAGCTCCAAAGCAAATCAAATCAAGATCAAGATCAAGGTCCAAGTAGCCATCTAGTACACAAGGTACATGTGAGTCATCAATTCTAGTACCTCTACTACATTCTCCACCAATCTTGAAGAGCCCAGATCTTTCCAATGGAAACTGTGAAGATTGGTAGATCATCTCAAATTCATGGTCGAATTTCTCCTCACCTCAAGAGAATGTTGCAGACAACAAGAAGAGACTCTTGTATGTGCCACCACTCAAGAGAGCAAGGTTCAATTCTTGTGTCATGTATGAGTTATTTTTAATTGTTTAAGGGGTGGGTTAACTTTGTAACAAGGCCAATAGTGCCATGAGTAGTTTAGTTAATCTTTATTTTTATTACTATTCTAAGTTGTAATCTCGTCACATATTTTATCCAAGTTTTCAAGCGTCAAAACTTACCTTTTTGGCTTGATTTTGGTGTCATTGGAGAGGTTATTCAGTTACCTTTCTAACCAAGGTTTCAAATGTCAGTGTCAGTAGAAATGTCGGTCAGGCCAAAATAAAACATATATCGTAAATGTCGGAAAGAAAAATTGTAAAAATCATGGAAACTTAGGAAGCATATTCTAATACACATGGGAACAAATATATTCATTAAGAATGATAGCTTATTTTAGCACACTTGTATTTTAATATTCTTTAAAAGTACACATACATAAGGGTTGACAAACATATTATAATCTAACCGTATAAACATAAGGGAACAAGTAGATTCTCTTCCTTTACTTCTTTCTTCTCTTCTCTTTCTTCCTCTCCCTCCTTATACTTTCTTTGGAATTTATCGGTTTTCATATAATTTTTTATCATAACAATACAATGTCAACATTAGGCAATAATACGCTAGGAAAGGGGAATATTCGCTCAACACATCGACATTGTACATCATGCCAACCGAAAAATGAATTTTTATAATGTACTTAATGTTTCGTGTTGGTTTAGGAATATGTCGTGTTGTTCCTGGTAGACATGGACATATTTCGGGAGACATATAAGACATTTCGAGAAATTTGATACCATGTTTTTAATGAGATCAATATTGCACAAATTTGAGGTGATTTTGGAAGTTATTGACGCAGGACAAGTGATGGTTTATCAAGAATGTTTGTTTGCCATTGAAATTTAGGAGAAGGGGAAGTTGTGACGTGGACTGATTTGGAAGGGAAGGGAAGTGAGGTTTGGGACAGGTTTAAGAACCTCAGTGTAGAACCTGTTTAGAGGTTTAAATGTAGGTTGAAAAGGGGCTGATTTTATGTTCAGTCAATGCAGCTGTGTGATTGATGGAAGGGGTCCTTCAAGCTGTTACAAAAAATTCCAGCAATGGGAAACAAGAAGAAGAAAGAAGAGAAAGAGCAAAGAAATAGACAAAGAGGAGAAAGAAGGAAGAAGAACAGATAAGAGATGATTAGGAGCTCACGGCTGCATTAACATAGAGAGAGAAAAGAGATGGGAAGAGGTAGGGGAGCCATGTGGTGTCAACCTTAGAGAGAGGAGAGAGAAGGACCATGGCCACACCTTGGAACACCAAGATTCAAACCAAAATATCTTTATTCTTCACTATTTTTTTTTTTTTTTTATTCCATGCTTTATGCCTTTAAATAGGTTTACATCAATGAAATAAAATGGAATTTCTAAAATTAGAAAATCTCCTAATAAAATAAACTTTCTAAAAGATAAAGCTAATCCTAAAATAGGAAACCAACCTTGCCAATTTGTTTGGCTTACTCATCAAGTAATGGGCCCCATTTTTAAATTAAATAAAGAGAAGATATGTGAGATTTGATGCTCATGATTTGGAGGATTTGTGGACCCCACAAATCTCAAAATTATCTCTCAATTAGAGGAACAAACAAGGTTATTGTGCAGTCTGTTGTGGACCCCACAAAATCTTCTTAACATTTTTTATTTAAAGGGAGTTCCGAGGCTGTCGTACAGCCTGTGTGTGGGTCCCATTTGAATTCAAAATTTAAATAAAATCCATACCACACTCCATATACGACCAGTAGTCCATGTGGGTGCCTTTTTTTGATTTTCTTTAAAGTCTAAAAAGGACTTTAAAGAGGGCTGTACGACCAGCCACTTGTAGGCCCCACATATTTAATTTTTTTAAACCAAAAAATTGACCACTGAGGCTCCTAATGACTTGGCACTTGTTGCCTTACTGTTCCTACTCTGTGACTTAGAAAAAAAAAAAAAAAACGTAGTTTTAAACCGTGCTTTTTTGTGATGTGGCACATACACAAGTCAAAAATAATTGTTTGCAGCAGTAATAACCAAATTACTATAGGGTTATTAAAGAGTTGCGGGAATAGTGTTTTAGAAAATATTAATTTTTAATAGTTTAGATCTTAGGAAAGTCATGTTTTAGAAGGTTTTTGATTTTAGTATGTCTTAGGCAACAAGTTTGATGTTTTTTTGTAGTTTCTAATTCAGGAAAATAAGTTTTTTGTAATACTTGGGTCTCCAAATTTAGGTGTTTAGCAAATTCTAATTTTGTCTTTTAAATTCTATTGGTTGTAAGCCTATTTAAACACACCCCCTCCTCTTGATTAATACATTGAAGAATGATTAAAGTTTTTGGTGAAATTGGGAGTTCCCAAGTGCTGGCCGTGGGCCATTCTCTCTCTCCTTCCCCATAGGGTGACACTATCTTCTAGGCTCCCCTCTCTCTCTCCATTTGGGTTATAAACTTATACCACACCAAGGTGCATTCATGGGATTCTCCCACCCTCCATTTTTCTCTATCTCTTGGATTCATACTCAAGGTATTTGTAGATTTTATTAGTTATTTTAATATTTAATTAAAAATCTGGTTATTTCTTTTCAAAATTTTAAACTTTAGTGTTGTTTTCTTATTTTATACTTAATCCATTCTCTACTGCAATTCAGAAAATTCTGGGTTTGTATCAAATAAAATTCGCACCACCCTTGAGCCCTCTTTCTTTTCTTTTCTTGATAGGGTTTCATCCCCTACAAAATCCTTCATTTTCCCCAGTAATTCTCCACTTCTTTCCCCTTTTAATTTCAAAGATTGCTCATAGGTTTTGTGTGTGTTCTTGTTTAAGATTCCAGTTGGACTGATATTTATATAGTTTCATAAATCAAATCTCGTCAGATAAACTTGAAATTTTTACTGTAGCACCCTTATATATGTTAAAAAATATCTGGAAAGTTTTATTATTTTTTCACACACGACCAGGGGTATTTTGATAATTTTGTCGGTTCTGCCAAGAAATTTCAGAATTGCCATTTGGGCTTTCTTTTATCTCTTTTCTAATCTATTTCATCCTAACTTTGTTCCTTTAATCCTATTTTTGATTTCAATAAGTTTTGTGGTTACTTGAATGTCCTATGTTCAATTCTTGATTTAATTTGCTTCCGCACTTTTATTCTAACTGTTATTTGAGGCTTGGGGGAATCTCTTACATCAAATTTTGGTATCTCCTCCATTGTGCTGCATTATTACTGCTGCTGCTGTTATCGATTGCTCACGTTCCAGCCTTCAAGTGCTACCAGATAAGTGTTGTTCCAGAATCATTCTGGGGTTGTTTAATACTTCCAATTTGAGTTCTGTGGTGGGATTCTTTGAATTTCTGGTCTGGGTTTTTTTACATTATCTAATCTGATGTTTTCCTTTTCATTCTAAGTCATTTGTGTGGATTTTTTATTTTTTTTGTTCATGGTTTATTGGGTTTGAAATTCTGCTGTCTTTATTTTTTGAACCAGTACCCGTGTTTCATCTATTTTGGGGACCTAAGCTTCTCTGATGCAACTGAATTTTGACAAGTTATTCTTTATTAAAGTAGTTCATAATGTGCAAAATTTTATCTGAGAACTCTAGGTAGAGTTTCCAGTTTGCACAAGTGACTGTTCAGCAGAACTATATTTTGAGGTCTCTATTTGGTGGTTTGATAGGGGATAAACTCTACATGTTTCGTGTTCTCTTACTTCTGATTTGATTTATTCAAGTCCAAAACATGGGCCCATTACCCTCAGGAATCACATCTTTTTGTAGCTATCCTGCAGCAAATTGGTATCAGAGCCAAGGTCCTTTAAAGCAATGCAAAAGTCTTCTTTATTTGGAGGAGGCACCTTGCTTGATTTTCAGATCAGCATGGTAGCTACTGCTTAACTCAGCGCTAGGTTTGTGGCACTTATTTCTAAGGTTGAGAGATATCCAACCATTGAGAAAGAAAGATGATGCAATATCAGTTTGTATGCATCAAGGGAAACAAGATGTCGTTGAAGCATGTCAACAAGTCTCTGATCAGATCAATGTTAAGGTTGAGAAGCCCCTCCAGCTGATTATGGCATTAAGCTGGACATCCCTTATTGTCTTTGCCCTGTATTCACCATCCTGGTGAATTCCTTGTAGCCTCTTTCTCTCTCTCTCTTTTATTTATTAAGTTTTTCCTTATCTCTCTCTCTCTCTCTCTCTCTTACCAAAAAAAAAGAAAAAAAGAAGCTGGACATCCCTCACTTCCATGTGGAAGATGGTACTGATACATTCCTTGATTGGCTTACTATGGTAGAGCACATATTTCAACTCAGGATGATACCTAAAGAGTAAAAGTTGCTATTTATCGCAACCTGCCTCAGTGGTTAATGTTGATATGGTGGGAGGATCATCTGCGGCAGCAACATTCAAGAGGAATAGGTCCTGTTACCTCTTGGGATGCTATGCAAATGGGCTTGTTCCTCCTCTTTTATGTACGAGATCTTTATGCCAAGATGAGAATTTTAAGTGAGGAAATTGGGATAATGTGGCCACCTACACGATAGTGTTCAACAAGTTAACTTTGCGGGCTTGGTTTGATGAACCCATGGAACACCTTGTAGCATGCCATATTGAAGGACTGCATAGTGAGATTTGGCATGATTTAACTCATCTCGATCTTCTAGATCTTGATGTGGCCTATTCCCATACTCATTGGTCTGGAGACAAGTTGAGGGCCTTGAGGCAACTAGTGCCTTTAGTCAACAGGAGGCCAAGACAGCCAAAGCCTAAGGTGATAACCTTGACGGATTTCTGAACTCAACAGGACATCAAGCCAACATATGACAGCTATTACATCTGTGGAGACAAAAGCCACTATGCTTGAAATTGTCTCAATAGTAGAAGGCTATGCTTACTGAAGACATAATTCCTGTTGAAGATACGAGAATGAAGATTCTGAGCCTGATTCTGAGATCAAAGTTGTGGCTATATCTCCTGATCTGGAGTATGGTGGTAGTGATCCCCTACACTGTTATGCCATTATAAAGTACATTCCAAAGCGGCCGATCCAGTCCCAAGGCTAAGCAACAACTGTCTACGTAGATGGATTTTTTCTCCAACATGAGCAACTGTATAACCACAGCAAGGAAATTGATCCGCACATTATTGCTGATAATGAATCTATTGTTGATCTTCTTTCTCAAAGGATGGTACAGCTGCTACAGTACAATGGTGTAGGGGTGGACGAGCTGATCACTATTGCAGACTTTAGATCCGATTGCTGGGTGTACCTTGATGAGCTAATTTGTGTGACCCTTCCCAGTTGCCAACTTCCATGACATTGCACTTTGCTATGTCAATCGATTTGATTCTTGTGACCTTTTACTTAGCCGTCCATTGCAATTCTCAAACAAGGTCTTATATGATGCAATCAATGATTCCGCAGTTCAAGAATGCTATTTTTTTTTCCTCGCAGACGTTACACCAGATGTTGAGAAGCCGTTTAGAACGGGCCAATAGTTCTGCTAGGGAGTTGTGATTTATCATCATTCTCTTCAGGTTCATGGACAAATTTTTTCTACCTGAGGGGAGTGATGAAGAAGCTTTATCAACTGATTCGATCTAAGAAGAGCAAGATGGGAATGTTAGGCTAAGAGCAGATATGGTCCATATTACATTTTGTTATATAGGGGTCAAGGGTAGATTTTTTTAATGGCAGTTTCGTAACGAGATGGATTAAGGAGGGTTTTGAAGTGCTAGTCCTAGAGAAAACAGCTGGCTGATTTGCTGTTGTCTCTATCCCATTCGCTTGGAGAAACACACTAAGGCAGTACTCTTCCATATGTGTGAGAGCCTTATTTAAGTCTTTGATAGTTTTTATTTTAAGAAAGTCTAGCGAATTTCTAAGTTTTGGGTTGGAGGTTTATATTTCTGTTTCAGCAAGTTTTAGGTGTGGGGTAATGTCAAGTGTTACAGGAGGAGTTTTTAAAGTGGAAAAATTGTCTAGAATACTCTATATAAAGGGATTTATATCCTACGTTTTTGGCTGGAGAATATATAATTGAGAAGAGTTTTCTTTCAGAAAATCTGTTTTCTCCTTGTTCTTATGATAGGTGTGGGAGTTGGGTTGGTTCCAACCTTTGCAACCTGTGTTACTGCTGCTTCTTACTCTCCTTCTCATTTTATATAACTGATCAATAACATCAATACTGGTAGTGTTGGCTGTAAGTTACTGCTGCTGCTGTTATTGAGTGCTCGAGTTCTAGCCTTCAAGTGCTACCCGATAAGTACTATTCCAGAATATGTTGTGAGTTTCTGGGTTTGTATATTCTTCCGATCTGAGTTTTGTGGTGGGATTCTTTAAATTTATGGTCTTTTTTTTTATTTTTATACATTATTCATTTTGACATTGTCCTTTTCATTCTAACTCAATCATGTAGAATATGTTCATGGTTTATTTGGTTTGGAATTCAATGTTATTGTGATCTTCTCTATTTACTGTGTGATATTTGTGGAGACATGTAGTAATGTGTACAGCTGACTGTATGTTTAAATTATGATGCAAATTGATGAAATATGGTTTTGCAACTTCACATGGTGAATGGTGTAAATTTTTATTTGTTAATTGTTAATGATTGGATTTGTATGGGAGCAGGTAACTTGTTCACTATGCAGTGAAACAGTAGATCGTGAAATTTTAGCTCACCATAAAGGTGAAAACTGCCCCCAAAGGATTGTCACATGTGAATATTGCGAGTTTCCACTACCTGCAGTTGATCTGTTCAAACATCAGGTACTCGTTTTTTGATGATTTTTAGTTGAAATTAGAACATTGTATAGGGCACCTTGCCATTTTCTGGTTTAATTTTTGGATTGCTTCTCAATTTCAGGAAGTTTGTGGGAACCGGACAGAATTATGTCATCTGTGTAGCAGGTATATTAGGCTGTGTGAACAAAATGACCACGAAAGCAAGTGTCATGGTAGATCATATAGTACCACTGGATCTTCCAGGTAGAGGAATTATAACTCTTATCAGATTTAATCTTAAAACAAGTGCTCTGATTTCTTGTTCAATTATTTATGATTGAACTCTCTTGCTTGTGGTTTGTATTGTAGAGCCTATTTTTGCCATTTTTCTAGGTAACTTTTATGGCTTGGTAGGCAGTAGGCAGTAGTTTTTAGGTCTGTATAACTAGAGATGCCTCTGTGATGTAGGATATGTCTAGGGAAACTATAAATTGGAAGAAGAAAGAAAGCCACAATTCAAATTCTGGAAAAATCTGGGCGGTGGTGTGAAATTGTCAAAAATACCCCTGGCCGTGCATCAGAAAATTCTGCGTTCAGACAGGGTGAATCTTGGGTCTAAGATGCACCATTCTTCCAAATTTCATCGAATTCGGAGTTGATTTGGTTTGTGAAATTATATACGTAACGTTGCTGTTTTAGGTTTAAGGAAGGAAACCAGAAAACCAGAATCAATATTGAGGTTCAAGAAGAAGAGAACAAGAAAGAAAAAGAAGGAAGAAGAGAAAAGAGAGGGGAAATAACTTTGTGGGATAAGAGAGGAGGGGAGGGGAGGAGGAGATCATGGGTTGCAACCCGGTAATCACACACAAACACCTAGCTTATGAGGACTCTTGGCCAACAATATTGGCTGGAATTGGGCCCCGCAAGAGATCTCCAAATATCTCAAAAATCTGGAAATACTAGGAGTGTTGACCAACTGTAAAATGGGCCCGACTCTTTGACTTTTTAACAGTCCAAAGGGACTCCCATGTAGCTGTACGACCAGCACATATGTGGGCCCTCCCTTTGGCTGTTTTAACAGTCAAATTAATTCCAAAATTGGTTGGTCATGCTCCTCTAAAATCCTAACGCTTAACGGACTCTTATTTATTGTATTGAACTCCCTAAAACCTAACATAATTATAAAATAAACCCTAATACAAAATAACTCTAGAAAAAAATTCAAAAAATTTACCACACTTTAGATTGTGTCCTCTTATGAAGAGGCACGGACAATAGTTTCTTCAAATTGGCTGCATCACTCTGCGCTATTGGGTATGGATTTTAGAAACTCTTATCTTCCTTACTGTGTGGTCCCATTGCTTATGACATCTCAATATAATATGTTTCTGTTGTCTTTGTGAATTTCTGGATTTATATGTGTGACCATATACTATACCATATAGTAGCTGAAATAACAAAGTTATCCACCTGTCAACTTAAGACAAATTTTTTTCCTCCAGACAGATAACCATGGATTATGTCAGAGTTACCTAAAAGTTCTGATCAATTATGGATTCGGAAATGCAGTTCTCCACTTGCTCTAACATACACAATATATTGATTTAAGTTGTGTGCCCAGCAAGCATGATGTATAGAAGCACTACTCCAGATGCAAGGAATTGAAAGTTTTTCATGATTAGATTAGGACTTAGAGACAACCTTTTAGGGGTTGATCCAACTGATCCACCGGACCGATCCACCCTCTGATCTGGGACCTATTCAAGTGATCTGGCAATCCAACCCTTGAACTCGGATCGGGCTTGTCCTATCCTGAGTTGGATTGACTGAGTTTTAGAGCCATGATTGGGACTGATCATTTGCCACTGATCAAACTTTATGCAGTGTGCCGTTAACATTGTCAGACCACGAAGCTGACGTCACCAGTCATATGGTTGGGTTTTAGGTATGCTAGTTTTTTTTTTCTTTTTGTGTGTGTGTGTGTTGGGGGGGGGGGGGCGTAGGTT
>JAOXJP010234179.1:0-10200 GCA_025762735.1 Platanus orientalis | reverse complement strand
TGAGACTCACTTTCAGACTCATCTGAGTCATCATCCCATGTTGCAACCATGGCCTTTTTATGGGTTTTGAGTTTTTTTTGTTGGCACATTATTTAGCGTAATGGCCCCGACCCTTGCATTCATAACAAATAGGCTCATCATTGCTGATTTCCTTCTTTCTAGGAAATTGATTGGTCCTCCTAGAAAACATCCTTTTATAGTCCCTAGAATCTTTCTTAAAGAATTTTCTGAAGTTCCTAGCAACTTTGGTGAATTCCTCATCGGATTCGTTGTCGGATTGAAACCACTCTTTTGCCTTAAGAGTAATGCCCTTCTTTTTGGTATTTTGCTTGAAAGTCATTTCAAAGGTTTGGAGAAACCCGACTAGCTCCGCTATCACTATTGTGTTTATGTCTTTACCCTCCTCTATGGTTGTTACCTTGGTTCTAAACCTTTCGGGAAGTGACCTAAGGATTTTTCTAACTACATCAGTTGGTTCTATAGGTTTTTCTAATCCAGCTTTGCCATTTACAATGTCTTACAACTTGGTGTAGAAGTAGATGAATTGTTCATCTTCTTTCATTATCAGTTCCTCAAACCCTGAAGTGAGCATTTGTAGTTTAGACTTCTTTACAACACTTGTTCCCTCATGGGTGACTTGTAGAAGTTTTCAAGCGTCTTTGGTCGTAATGAGGTTATAGATGTGCCTAAACTCAGTAGGGCTCACTGCACAGAAAATGGCATTCAATGCCTTGTAGTTTGCAAGATGTGCCTTGTGGTGTACTTCTGTCCATTCCCCTTCGGGGCTAATGGGTTTTGTTCACTTGGTTTGGATAGACATCCATACAGACAAATCCATGTATTGTAGGAAGGTACTCATTCAGATTTCCCAATATGGATAATTTGACCTATCGAAAAATGGTGGTTTAGTGGTAGAGTATGACTCTTCCATGTTGGTCCTATTATATTTCCTCTAGATGACTAGGATCTTTTACTCAGGTTGTTAAGCCCTATAGGAGCAACCTGCTCTGATACCAATTAAAATTCTATCCTAGAGGGGGGTGAATAGGATTTGTCTTACTCTTTTTTTAATTAACTTAATTTGCTATGGTTTATCTTACAATCCTTGTTAATTAAGTTGGTACTATATTGATTCAAGTCTCTAGTATCAATGTTTTCAATTTGCTTTTAATTGGTAATGTGTATAATAAACACAATTGCATCAATTACATGAACACAGAATAGAGTAAATGTACACAACTACAACATAGAAGTTTATAGTGATTTAGCACTAAGGCCTACGTCCACTCCTAAAGCTCAATCTAGAGCTTCCCATAATTTTATTTAGATTGAAATACCGACAATGTAGGTAAAATTCACACAAAACCCTTTCTACTTGCTATGTAAGCTAAACTTACACTCTTTGTCTCCGAAGAGTGCAATACTCCTTCTGGTGTCTCCGGCGGAAGGGATTTAAACAATGAATTAATGAATAAGTACAAGTTTACCTCATGTAGATTGATATCTCAATGTGTACCGAGTGTGGATGCTCCTTCTAGTGAGCTGATTTACCTTTTCTTTCACAGTTTAAAACACAGCAGAGAATAAGCTTTTGGGCCTTATAAATCACTGGTTTCCTTGCAACGGATAGCCAATAAACTTCTCTTCTTTTGATATATGATGTAGTATGCTTAGAAAGATAGATCACTCAAGTATTATCTATAGCACAAGCTCAGATACGCAGTAAGCATATAGACTTCCCTGCATTCAGACTAGCCATTTTCTCAGATAAGATTCTTTCATTTTTTGTTTATTGCTCTCTCTTCTTCTTTTAAACCTAGGGTATTATCACCCTTTTATAGAGCTAAGACTAATCTTAGTCCATAGGATTAGAGTTCTTTCAAACGAAAAAGTCTTAAGAAAAGTTGGATTGGAATCTCAAAAATAGAAACAGATTTTTGTGAAACCCACAGCTGTGATCGATCACACTTTTTCTGTGATTGATCAGGGAAGTGTGATTGATCAGGCCTTGAGATCACAACTTTTGAGAATTTAATTTTTGCCCGAAAATTGAATTGTGATCAATCAGCCGTGATCGATCAGGGTCTGCTATTTTTCTACACTTTCTCCTATCCCATCTTTTTGGTTTTAAGCCTTTTTTCTTCAATGTTTGGGAACAACTACAAATGAATTTTGGCCCCTTTTAGCACCTCACACTTAATCTTATGTTTATTCTTAGTGGTTTTAGTGTATAGTGCTAGGTGTGGAGATTTTCTAAGATTAGTGCATGTCGTGAGCATCTTTGAACCTTCTTTTTGTTAGTCTTCAGCTTTAGCCCTTTTGTATTAAGTCTTCAACCTAAATCTTGATTTTGATCTTCATCTTTGGTACTTGTCTTGATCTTGTTGGTTTTTAGTCCATCTTTGCCTCCTTTCTTCGGAGCTTGGAGCATTATCTTGGACTTGACACTTACTTTACAACACAACTGTTTTGACATGAGACTTGGTCTTTATAAGTAATAAGATTCTTTCATTTTTGCCTCTCATCATTTATCCAAGGTTTTTGCTTTTGGGGTTGAGAAGGGGCTTGAGACTTCCCTTTACCCTTTACAAAAACACTTGGTTGCCCTTATTGTGAGTAGAAGTATTTGTAGAATTGTATCCAAGACCACTTCTATCACCACCCTCTTTTCCCAGGGTTAACACCTTCTCAAATTAGAGTTTCCTTAGGAAATCATAGAGATTAACTTTCTTTTGTCTTCCTCAAGTTCTTTAATTTTCTTAAGATAGTCTAGAGACTTCCTAGTCAATTGGGCATAAGTTAAGTTTAACCCTTTATTTCTTTCATTTAAGTTGTTAACTTGTCCTTCAAGATCAAGTATATCCTCATAGGCTTCACCTTTTTCAGTTTCAAGGATTTTGGTCTTTTCTTTTAATTCAAGTATTCTAGAATTACTTGTGTCAACATTTCTTTCTAGAATCTTTTTCTCTAGGATATCTTTTTCTTTAATGAGTTTTCTCTTTTCTACTTTTCTATTTTCCTTTTCTACATTGAGAATTAATCCTTGATCCTTGAGATTTGAGTCCAAAGAGTTTACTTTTTTTGCTTTAGGACTTGATTTTCATTTTCTAATGATGAGTTCTTGGAGCTAGACTCCAATTGTTTGATTCTTTCCTTAAGAGTAATGTTCTCATCTAGAAGACTGAAGTTAGTCTCAAGTAATTCCATATCTTTTGAATAGTCATCACTTTTCTTATTTAATTTAAGAGATAATTCTTTGATTTCTCTTCTAAGGTGAGTGACTATCTTTTATAAAGAGGAGCTTTCTTCAAAGAGCTTGTCAAAAGCCTCTTAAAGCTCATTTTCATCTTCACTTTCACTCCTTGATTCATTGTTGGAATCATTGGTGAAGGTTACAAATGCAACAACACTTTGTGAAGATTCCTCTTCAATGTTAGATGACTCTTATTCTGAGTCATCAGTGTCATTGTCCCAAGTGGCTGCTATAGCCTTCTTGAATTTACCTTTAGATTTTGATTTCTTGTTGGCACAATCGGAGGCAAAGTGACCATGTTCTTTACATTCATAGCAAATGACTTCATCCTTAGAGACCTCTTTTCTCCTTGATGAATCCTTAGGTTTTCTATTAGGAAATTTTTTTCTAAAATTTTTAGCATTTTTCTTGTAAAATTTCCTAAAGCCTTTTGTGATGAATGCTACTTCATCATTGTTAGAGTTTTCATCTTGGCTAGATAGTCCTTCCACCTTGAGAGTTATTCCCTTTTTTTTGGCTCTTGGCATAAGTGTTATTTCGAAGGTTTGTAAAGACCCTACTAGTTCTTCAACTACTAGTTTGTTTATGTCCTTGCTTTCTTTTATAGCTGTGACTTTGGACCTAAACCTTTTTGAAAGCAATTTAAGTATCTTCCTTACTATGGTTTCCGATTTAAAAGGATCTCCAAGACCTGCCTTGGAGTTCACAAGATCTTGTAGCTTAGTATAAAAATCAATGAATTGTCCATCTTCTTCCATCCTAAGTTCCTCGAACTTAGTGGTAAGTATTTGAAGTTTTGACTTCTTTACAGCATTAGTTCCCTCATGAGTTACTTCTAGTAAGTCCCATGCTTCCTTAGTTGAGGTGAGTGAACAAATTTTTCTAAATTCGGTTTGACTCACGGCACAAAAAATAACATTTAAGGCCTTGTAGTTTGCAGTGTGAGACTTTCTTCGGGTCTTCACAGTCACTTCCTGGTGTTGTTAGTCTTTTCCAACTTTGTTGGATTGACATCCACATGGATAAGTCCATGGCTTGAAGAAATGTACTTATCTGGATTTTTCAATAGGGATAGTTATTCCCATCAAAGAATGGGGGGTTTTGTGGTTGAGTACGCTTCTTCTGGATTAACCATTTTATATTTACAACTCTAGGAATTGGATCTTTCCACTCTGGTTGTTAGACCGAGTTAGAGCAGCCTCGCTTTGATACCAATTTGAAAGTCCAGTTTTATCCTAGAGGGGGTGAATAGGATATCTAAAAATTCTTCTTAATTTACCCCCAATTAAATTCTAATTTGAAATGTCTGTGATACTTCTTGGAATATAATGCATTTAGAAATAAGCTTCAATTATTATAGTTACAAGTGCAATGCAATGACAATTTGTAATTTTAATCTTTTAACAAGTTTTCTTTTTTTTTTTTGATAAATTTTCAACAAGTTTAAATTCCTCCTTTATATCAAATATGAAAGATCATATGAAAAATGTTATACATGACATGTAGAAATATAGAGAAGAGACAATTCACACCACAAGTAAACACACAACACACTGTTTATAGTGGTTCAGCACTCAGACCTACATCCACTCTCAAAGCTCACTACCGAGCTATCAAATTTTATTATGATTGAATTACATTACAATAAAGGTTAAAATTATAAAACCTACTACTTGTAAAAGCAAGTTCTACTCCTGGTGTCTTTAGCGGGAGCGGTCTATACCCGGTCTCTTTGGCGGGTGCTAAATGCTCAAATTAAATAGAAGTCAATACTTGTTACCTCATAAGTTTGATGTATTGCTTGATGCACATGAAGGTGGTTGCTCCTTTGTTGAGTTTGTGTGCCAATAGGTTCCACCAAGCTTCCAAGAGTATCTCTTTGCTTCTTGGAGCTTCTTATAAGGGTTTACTTGGGAGTAAACCCTTCACTTTACTTCCCTCTTCTTGTTCTTCCAATAAAGAGTGTTGGGGAAGCACTTAATGGCTCTTTGATCTTCAATTAATGAACATTACCTTAAGCCTTTTGGTAGTTAGGAGGAGTAAATGCTTTAATTTTTTTCATTCCTCTCTTCTCTTATCTTGTTTTTGTTTTTGGTGTGTTAGAGAACTGTCATGATCTTCTCTCATACTTATAGGAGACGAGTATAGTCGTACACCCTTGATCTGACATCTATCCCAATGGTAAAAAGATCACAGACGTAGATCATATTTTATTTTTGAAATTCTGCGATTACAGATCGATCTGGCTGTGGTGGATTGATCCACACAGATAGATCTAGCATCCCTGGATTGATCTGATGTCTCAGTCTGAGACACTCGAGCTTTCCCAGATCGATCCAGTAAGTAGCAGATCGATTTGCTAAGTGTGGATTGATTTGACCCCCTCCGGATCGATCCGATTCCCTTATTTTTTTGCCTGTATACTTTGTTCCATACCCCCACTCACTTAGGGATTTATGTAGGAGGCATGAGTTGGTGCATAAGGTTATGTAAAGGTCTTTCAAACTTTTTAACCTATGTCTAACATGTTATATACATTCACAAACCTTTCTTGAGCTTGATAAACCTCGAATCTTCAAGCATTCGAACCTTGGCAATCTTGGGAACGGATCATCCTCGGCTTCAAGTGATTAAAGCTCATTTTCCATCTTGGAAACCAACCACTTGATGATTACAGACATGGTGTAACGCCCCAAAATCTCATCACTCGATAAGACTTTGGAGTGTTAATCTCTTTACACTTTTCTTTATCTTTTCCTTACTCAAGAACCTTTTTGTAGTGGAATATTATAAAAGGGTCCCATTTTTTTTTTTTTTTTTACATTTACTTAACTTATTCATTGTCATTCATACTTGTAATTTAAACCAACTTCTAATCCAAACCATTACCATGTGTAGCGGAATCTAACTTTTAAATCATTAACATCATAGTAGAAGGAAACTAACCATTTAAAATAAAATGTTTTCAATTAACTTTTTATAATCAAGTATAATATCAAACTCTCCTAAACATATAAATCTCGTAACATGGGTCTATAAACATAACCTAAAATAAAAAGTCTGAATATATAACTGAAAAACAAATAATATAAAATGAGTCATCTAATCCATCTTCTCTTTGTATTATGTCATGTCTTATAGTGTTCCATGGGCTCACCTACTAACAATATATATAGAGAGCTAATCTGAAAAAAAATAACATTATGGATGGGTGAGTCCATAGCTCGCAGGTAATAACATAAAGGCTACAACAGAATATGAGTCAAGACTTAGCACGAATATTTTCAAAATAAACTTTACATACTTTACTGAAAACATAATTGAACTGATATTTTTATAACACGCTGAAAACTCTTTATGCAAATTCACATTTTCTTATGTAATAACTTTTATAATCAAAATTTATTTTATTCATCTCTATTCTTATCTTATGCTCGTACTTATACAAACAGAAACTTTATACTTATACTTATCACACAATTTATCATTCTTATACCAATTTTACCTATGAAACTTTTAAAGTCCAAACACTTTTTTCAACTATAATCCTTCTAGGATCTTCAAACCACTAATTTTCACTTGTGCTTAACCATTTAATGGTCTTTTAACACAATCATCAAACCCATCTCATATTCCACTTATCTACAATCTTCAATGTACTTATTAAAATATATACTTCTATATTTTAAAGACTTCCAACACATAGTAGTTATCTCACATACAAAACCTGTGAGTATGTCTCTGTCTCAGATACAAAACCTCTGAGGGGGTCTCTAAACGGTTCTCACATACAAAACCTGTAAGTAGGTCTCTGTCTCAGATACAAAACCTCTGATGGGGTCTCTGAATGGTTCTCACATACAAAACCTGTGAGTAGCTCTCTGTCTCAGATACAAAACCTCTGATGGGGTCTCTATCTCAAATACAAAACCTCTGAGGGAGAATCTGAATCTATAACTACTATGGTGCCCATCTCTAACTACTACTCTCTCTAAAACACATAATCCACAAGAGATCTCTAAAATAATAAACCACAATGCGTTTCTTAATCATTAACTTTTTCAAATATAACCTTTAAGGTTTCTAAATCATTCATTACTCTTATGAATCACCTTACTTCCCTCTCATCTTCAAATACAAATCACACTAATTCTTATAAACTATACTTTTTATCAAAGCTTATTTCTTAATACAAAACAATCACATGTTTTATCATACCCATAACAATAATCTTATACACTATTATAAATCAAAATTTAACATATTACTATTTATGATATCATTTTATAAAAGGTTTCAAACAAAACAATTCATAGCTAAGCATAACATAGTTCACAATTTAACATTATATGCATGTATGCATGATCCTTTCTAAACTTTATCTTTCTCAAAAATAATTTTCTATTTTTCAAAACTTATAGTCTTATTACAACTCTTTTAAAATCATGGTTAGTTCATCTTAAAAATACAGAGAATTGCTTGACTCAATCTAAGCACAAACTAAGAATAATGTTTCTTTAAAGTTAGGTTTAATCATAAATAATGCTTATACTTTCATGCAATCACATAGGTCTTTTAATCCTTAACCACAACTTTAGGAAATATTAATGTTCATCTACTAAACATGATTAAAATAAGCTAAACAGTTTATAATCCTTTCCTAAATAATAAAACATGCTCAGACATGAAAAATTCTTGAGAAAAACTTTGTAATGATTATAACTTATATACTTTTTAGTCAAGACATGGAGATTTTCTAAAGATTCAGGCTTAAAACAGGGACAATCAATTTTTCAAAACTTAAATAAAGCTCTAAAAACCTAAACAAAGAACAAAATCATATAATCTTTATGCAATTACTTGTTTTATTAACAAAACTTTTAAACTTCTCATATTTTCTAAGAAAACAAAGCTTAGAACATGAAGGATCCTTTAAAATTCTCAAATAAAGCTCTAAGATCCTAAACAAGAAATAAAATGTGTAAACTTTATGTAATTACTTACCTCTTATTACTGAAAATTTGGATTTTCAAAGCTTGTTGTGTTTTTCATTTTTTTTCTCTTCCAAATCCCCAAAGTTTTCTTCAAACCCTAGCATTTTTTTTTCAAAATCCCTATTTTTACAAAACTTCTTCAAAAGATTCTCTTTTTTATGAGTTTCTATGTTTTTAAAAGCCTAAATAGCAACTCTAATTTCCAATTTCGTGTTTAGATAGGTCTTTAGTGAAAAAGTCTTTAAAATTATGTAAAAATCACGGTTGTATAGAATTTTTGGTTTTAATGATGTCATCCCGCCAGAATTTTTCCAACACAGACACCCAGTGGAAAAACGATAATAACTTTCTCTACAAAACTCGGATTCACTCACCATTTTTTTTTTAAACTAGACTTTAAGAGCTTTCCAAGCATATATAGTTTTCTCTTTAATTCATTCTAAATATTTATTGGTGTATTTTTAAATTTACCCCAAAATCTATCTATTCATACTATTCCGACATAAACACGTTTTGGGAAAATTGTCATAACTTCTTTTAGAAAACTTCAATTCACTTCTCATTTGTCGCATTGGAAAGTAGACTTAAATCTTTTCAAGAATATATTATTTTTATAGTGATTCCTATAGGATTGATAGATACTAACTTATGAAGTTATGCCATTCGTCTAGAACAGCTTTAGAAATTGTCATGTCCTTGACCCTTTTTTTTCCTTAGTAAATTACCTTTAACTTTTTCGTTTTGTGTCTGTTTCGCTTATCGTTTGTTGTGTAAAAATCTAGACTTTCATGTCTATCTAAAGGTATAAGTTTCACTCTTAGATTCTTTTTATATTTTTATTGGTGTCTTTCTAAATTTGTGTCAATGATCAGATCAACATATGTGTATTTTATTGGTCCTATGTATGTACAAAACTTATGTGATATGTATTAGCATTCTAAGTGTGATATGTATACAGTAATATACACATCATGGTGTAAGGTGTTACATTTACTATAACGTCCCAAAATTTTATCACTAGATACGACTTTAGAGTGTTAATCTCTTTACACTCTTCTTCTTCTTTCCTTTACTCAAGACCTTTTGTAGTAGAATATTATAAAAGGGTCCCTAATTTTTTTTTATATTTACTTAGCTCATTTATACTTATAATTAAAATCAACTTCTAATCCAAATCATTACCATGTGTCGTGGAATCTAACTTTAAATCATTAACATCATAATGGAATGAAACTAACTATTTAAAATAAAATGTTTTCAATTAACTTATCAAAATCAAATCTAATATCAAACTCTCTTAAACATATAAATTCCCCAAGATGGATCCATAAACATAACTTGAAAATAAAAAGTTTGAATATATAACTAAAAAACAAATAACACAAAATGAGTCATCTAATCCATCTTCTCTTTGTATTATGCCATGTCTCATGGTGCTCCATGGGTTCACCTACTAACAATATCAATATATATATATATATATATATAGAAAGAGAGCTAATCTAGAAAAAAAATAACATTATGGATGGGTGAGTCCATAGCTCGCAGGTAATAATATAAAGGTTACAACAAAATATGAGTCAAGAGTTAGCACAAATATTTTCAAAATAAACTTTATTTACTTTACTGAAAACATAACTAAAGTGAGATTTTTATAACATGCTAAAAACTCTTTATGCAAATTCACATTTTCTTATGCAATAACTTTTATAATCAAAATTTATCTTATTTATCTTTTTTTCTTATCTTATACTCTTACTTGTGCAAACATAAACTTTAAACTTATACTTATCACACAATTTATCATACATATACCAATTTTAGCTATGAAACTTCTAAAGTCCAAACACCTTTTTCATCTATAATTCTCCTAGGCTCTTCAAACCACTAATTTTCACTTGCTCTTAACCATCTAAGGATCTCTTAACACAATTATCTAATCCACTCATCTAC
>JAOXJP010234178.1:0-10200 GCA_025762735.1 Platanus orientalis | reverse complement strand
ACCCTCTAAGGTCACATAGCTTTTCTAGAGAGAGCTTCCAAAATCTCTCCGTGAGTCCCGTAAAATACAACATTCGCTTAAGTGGGACGAAGGCAATGATGTAGATCAATCCTACTATATATCATAACCGATGTAAACCGTGAGTGTATTAGGAAGTGACATTTAGTGCACATGTACCATGATTGATGTAAATCCGGGCAATTTTCAATATTGACTACATGTATTTTCCATAGCTTTTCCAGGGAGAGCTTCACTAACATCCCTCGGTGAGTCCCTTTAAAACTCTCAAGGACAGTCACAAAAAGACGTCCAAGAAATCAACTACACAAATGAATGAATGATAAATCAACAAATGCCACATATGTCAGACATGTCAAACATGAAGAAATCTCAAACATACTTCAATCAATTTATACAAATCAAATTAATTTAAAACCAGCCTAAAGCAAATACAAGTGCATAGGTCATCTGAATGGTTCCCGTGTGTTTACAGCTTTTGCATGACCGATTTTTCGTATCAGTATTTTTGCAACATTTTCAGCATGTTTTCAAGCAGTTGCGCCTGATGTCAATGACTTACATGTCTCCTGATGCAACGCATACGCTAACAATAACATCTGAACAACTAGAGAGAATGTCAATTGCTTGTATATAACTCATGGATAACCCATGCTTTCAAAAAAGGTCCTTTCATCAGTGAATACCCATTTTTCAAAAAAATCGGAATGAAGGAATTTATGAAACACCGAAAGAGTGTACCTTTAACCCGAGAAGTCATTTCAAAAATAGCAAACTCATTTCAAAACCTTGACCCCAAAATTAAGGACAATTCCAGCCCATCACAACTTTTCAAGCCAAAGTTCTTTTATATTTCAAAAAGCTACCCGCCTAAATATCCATGAGTTACATACAAGGAAGAGGCACCATCTCTCCCAAGTTAAAATTATGGCACTTCTTTCTTTGATACATGTGGCAAGCCACACATACCAAAGACTAGCATCTGTCAGCACCCAAATTTTGACTCGAGTAATGTGATGGTATAAGGATAGCATAACAGTTATTAAACATTAGAACCTTAAGCACCCTCAGCTTAGGAAGAGCCAGCTTGGACTTTAGAAGGTTAGGCACTCCCAAAAAGGTCTTTCTAGATGTTCCGGTCTCAAATGAATCAGTCAAAGTACCTTATTATAGCCTAAAAAGCACCATTTCAAGGCAAACCCTAATCTTTCTCAAAAGCATCAACAGGACTTTGAGGGTCCACATTTTAGAACTCCATTCATGTCATTGGTAAGCTTCCACTTCCTGTAAGCCTTTTTTCATTAAAGCATCACAGTCTGAAAAATTATCATTTTACCCTTCTGCTTTCTGAGGCTCAATACTCACCAACTATCATCCAGATCACTGAATCTCTCAGCCTACATAAGTCTTTCAGTCATGAAGCATCACAGGCAAAGAATTCATATTTTCACCTTTTTTGACCTGCGAGCAAAAAATTATCATTTTACCATTTCTACAAAGAGAATGACCCCTAGAACCTCTCCTGTGGTCCAAATGATGTAATTTCAGATCCTATATAGCCCTGAGTCTCTCTCTTCTTCTAAGGGCTTATCACAAGTCAGACACTACTTGAGAACGGCAACAACCAATCTCTCGATCTGTGAAAACCCTACCAAGAAATGACCATTGCAAAAACTCTCGGAGATTCATTTGATCTCCAAATCCAGAAAGATCAGTGGCCATACCTTGGCCTCAGCCTTAGCTTCAAATCTCTAGGTTTGAGATGAAAGGTTTGAAGTCTCAAACATCTATAAAATCTCAAATCTTTCCCAAAGAGTCAAAAAGCTATTTTTCCACTTTTCACTCTTTTTGAGCCAAAATGCTCTCTAAACATCCAAATCAGGATCAATCAGTGTCCATTTCCTTAGAATCGTGAGGCCTTCGAAAAGCTATGTAAGGAGCCAGGGCTTTTGTAAATTCCATCTACCAAGATTCCCTTAAATACTCTAAAGAGCATGAAAAATTAGGTCTAAAAATCAGGTAGTCGAACGACTCCCGGGAATGCACCTGAAATCAGAAATTCAGATAGTCAATGGCCACACCACAGTAAATTCAGAGCCACGTGACTATCAGATCCATGCTAATTTATAGAAAATCCATGGCCTAAAAAATCATTTTTACCCAAACCCAAAAAAATGCGTTTTATCTATATTTGGCACGTGAAATGCCTTAAAAGTTCTACTGGACTCTGAATGCAATGAGGTCAGAGCCATTTTCTCAGAATCTCCCCTGTCCTCAATAAAGCATTTCACAAACACTTGATTTAGAAAATGATTGGCCATTCAATTTCACTCAGCTTCAAGTAGTTATAGGTACCTAATTTAGTCAAGTGACTTTGCTTTGAAAAACCCTAGGCGACTGCCCAGGAATCTAGCAGCCAATCTGTCAACTTCTGTAGCTCCAAAACTCCTCAGACTTCAAATCCTTCGAATACGACCCAAGGCAGAATTTTACAAAAGAACTAGTAGCATCCCCTATACAATTTTGTCAAACTGCTCGAAAAATGGTTTTTGACCTAATTTCTTGCTCGAGTACCAAAATCTCGCATAGTCAGAAGTTGTGAATCACATGGGCCTAGGAGAATCTATCCCTAGCCCACCCTTGGATCAATTTAACCATCTTGCCCTTTCAATTTACATTTGAGAGCTTTTCTGGTAAAAAAAACCTTGATTTTACTCCCTTACCCTTTTTGTAATTTGGTTTTGACTAGACCAGCGCGATCGGAGCATTTGTGACTTCTAAAATTGACACTGATTGGGCCAACATCCAAGCTCGGGAGCTCAGATGGAGTGACGGCAGTGAGAGAGTTCAAAAAAATTAGAAATAAGATATTATGACAAATGAGTTAAAGATGAGATATTTTACATTAAATGCATCCTCATCTTTAGCCCATTAATGGTGGCCTTTGGATTAGAATCTTCTTATTCTCTCTCTTACCCTCCACCCTAGGATCTTGTAGATGGATTTCAAATCCCTATTGAACCTCCCACAACCCCCCATCAAGCACCTTTAGCACCCCCCTTTAGATTTGAACCCAATAGGATTTTGTCGAAAGACATCTCCTATGTAACCTCCATCTCTCCCTCCATCCAACCCCATTAGCACACCCTTTATCTCACCCTCCATTGAATTAGCTCAAGCCCCATCCAACCCTCCCCATTGCCACGTCACACATCCATGCCCCTCCCTCCAAATCAATCTCAACCCCACACTTAGATTCAATCCTAGCCTTACACCCAAATTAGGATAGAGATCATCTTAGTCCTTAATCCCAAGATCCTTATCCCTTCATCCAACCCTCCATTCCATGGATTTGAAGGTATAAATAGCCCCAAATTCATGGTGAACAGGGTTGGCAACAAAAAACCCTAACCCTAAGGAGAAAAAGACGAAGAAGAAGAGAAAAAATTCAATTTTCCCCCAACCCTTAGCAAGGTAATCCTAAACCCAGCTTCTATTCATGTTCTAAACTTCAAATAGCACCATTTTATCACTGGTATGTTGTCTAATTTATGCTAGAGGACAGCTATAATTCGGGTACATAGTAGAGGCTCAACAACATCTACTTTGTTCTTATTTTTTACCTATTTTGATGTTTATTTTTGTTTGAATTTTGTAAAGGGATGCTTAATCCAAATTTTTACTATGATATACTAAACATATGTAGGGTGTTCTGTATTTAATTTCATAATTTTTAGAGCTGTGGAAGGCCTCGAGATGGCCCCCCAAATAGACCCCAAAAACTGGGTCTTTTGAGACCTAACTTTGGAAAATATTTGTTGAATTTATTGTGAATTATCTATGTATGATATTGAGCTTAATTTTTTATATGTTATTCCTCTGTATATCCTCTATGAGCATGCTTCATTTTTTATATGTTATTCCTCAAGAAATCCAGTTGCTGGATTTTCTCCTAGTAACTGACGCCTATTTTTTTATGAATTAAAAAATAGGCATTGGGCAAACAGGTGTTAGGGATATAATCAGGCGTTGAGATCTGGGATCCATCCTAGGGAACCTTGATTATCCCGAAGCTTATCCTAAGGTAGCTTCTAACTTCTAAGAATCATCCTTATGCATCAACACCTCTGTGGGCGCAAGTTTCTATCCCAATGCCTATTTTTTAAACAAACAGGCGTTGGATGGAAATTCAGGTGTTGGGATGACTTTTAGGGGTCAGGCTTGGGCCTTAAAAATCATCCTTTTTCAAAATTGTCAATGTAGGTCTACCCTAGAGTTAATCCTAAGACCCAGGAGAAACCCCACCCCTCTAGGCCCCATTGTGGTGGCCCAAGAACCTAAGTTGGCTACTATTTCAAACACCTAATGCCTATTTTTCCCTGAATAAAAAATTCAGGTGTTGACCAAACAGGCGTCAGACCAAAAAAAATAGGCGTTAGGCCTATGATAGATGACTATTTAGCCCACTTTGGGAGATCATATCTCCACGTGGCCTATACCTAGGACCCCTAGGGTTGCATAGTGTAACCCTAGAAGACTTCCTCTTTCTCTAACTCAGGATCCCATAGTGCTGGGACCCACCCAAACACCCTAAACAGTAGCACTAAAGTGCCTACTTGGTCAGGTTTTCCATGCCTATTTTCACTTTGAATTAAAATTCAGGCGTATGGAAAAACACGCGTTGAGGTGAAAAATAGGTGTTAGGCTTGTAACTCAGAAAAATTAATCTTATTTCTTTTCTCCCCCCTTCTCTAGAGTTAACTCTAAACCCTAAAAGGACAAATAGCAAGCCATTTAGAGGGATCAATCACCCCTTTAAAGACTAAAACCTTGAGGGGTTTCCTGTATATAGAAAAGGTCAAAGTTAGGAACAGTTTGTGGACTGTTCACAAGCCAACGCCTATTTTTTACCCTAAATTAATTTTAGGCATTGGAAAAACAGGCTTTGAGAGCAAAAATAGGCGTTAGGCCTGAGAAAAATTCAACAAACCTCCAACTCACATTAAAAAAGGTTTAAACACTTCAATTTATAATTAACAAAGCATGATTATGGACATAAACTTGAAACTCAGATGAATGGGAGAAGCCGCCCTAAAAAAGTGGGTATTTGGGGTGCCTAACATCTTCCCCAAGTGCAATAAAAAAACTTACCCTAATTTCAGGGACTCAGACTAGTACTAGGAGTTAAACCCTAGACTTTCGAGTCTAGTTTGGAAAAGAAGGACCGACGTCCAACTCAGTCGGTTAACCCATAGTTGGTGGTGACTCCAAGCAAAAGCCCAACCTTCGCACTAGAAAGAGTGGGAGCTAGCAAAACCCTGATGCCGAAGTGGGCGTGCCGATGTCCACACATAGCAAATGACTTCTTCTATAGAAACTTCCTTCTTCCTAGAAGATTCTTTGAATTTCTTAATTGGAAATTTTCTCCTAAAATTTTTAGCATTTTTTTTGTAAAATTTCCTAAAGCTCTTTGTGATGAAAGCAACTTCATCATTGGAATTTTCTTCCGAGCTTGATACCTCTTCTACTTTTAGAGCTACTCCTTTCTTTTTTGCACTTGGTCTAAGTGTCATTTCAAAGGTTTGTAGTGACCCTTCTAGTTCTCCTACAACTAGTTTGTCTATGTCTTTGCTCTCTTCTATTACAATGACTTTTGACTGAAATCTTTTCGGAAGCGATCTAAGTATTTTTTTGACTATAGCTTCCGATTTAAGAGGATCTCCAAGATTGGCATTGAAGTTCACCAGATCTTATAGCTTAGTATAGAAGTCGATGAATTGTTCATTGTCTTCCATCTGAAGTTCCTCAAACTTAGTGGTAAGCATTTGAAGTTTTGACTTCTTGACCACACTAGTTCCTTCATGGGTTACCTTCAATAGATCCTATGCTTCTTTGGCCATAGTGAGAGAGCAAATTCTTTTAAATTCATTTTGGTTAACCACACAAAAGATGGCATTCAATGACTTGTAGTTGGCAGTGTGGGCTTTCTTTTGAGTTTCACCCCTATCTTTTTCTAGTGTCATCGGTCTTTTCCAACCTTATTGGATTGACATCCACATGGATAGGTCCATGGCTTCTAGATAAGTACTCATACGAATTGTCTAATATGGATAATTATTCCCATCAAAGAATGGGGGTTTTATGGTTGAGTACGCTTCTTACGAATTAGCAATTTAATGATTTTGACTCTAGGAATTAGATCTTTCCACTCTAGTTGTTAGACCGAGTAATAATAGCCTTGCTCTGATACCAATTGAAAATTCAGTTTAATCTTAGAGGGAGTGAATAGGATTTATAAAAATTCTTCTAATTAGCCCCACTTAAAATTCCAATTTAGATATTATTGTAGATTATGAAATTTAGTGCACACTAAGATATAGTTTAATTGTTAAAGGTGTAAATCAATGACAATTCTTAATTTTGATTTTTCAATTAATTTAAATTCCTACTTAATAGCAAATGTGAAAGGTCATATGAAAAATGTTATACATGCCATGTAATGATAGAGAAAAGAGACAATTCACACCACAAGTAAACACACAACACAATGTTTATAGTGGTTCGGCACTCGGGCCTACATCCACTCTCAGAAGCTCACAATGGAGCTACTAAATTTTATTTAGATTGAATTATATTACAATCAAGGTTAAAATTTAAAACCTATTACTTGCAAAAGCAAGCTCTACTCCCGGTCTCTCCGGCGGGAGCGGTCTATACCCGGTGTCTCTGACAAGTGTTAAGGTCTCAAATTAAAGTTTAAATCAATACAAATTACCTCACAAGGCATGTGTATTGCTTGTTGCACATGAATGTGGTTGCTTCTTTATTGAGCTTGTGTGCCAATAGGTTCCACTAAGCTTCCAAGAGTGCATCTTTGCTTCTTGGAGCTTCTTACAAGGGTTTACTTAGGAGTAAACCCTTTACCTTGTTCCCCTCTTCTTATTCTTCCTATATAGAGTGTTGGGGAAGCACTTAAAGGCTTATTGATCTTCAATCAATGTTCATAGGAGTGAGACTTTGGTAGTTGGGAGATGTAAATGCCTTAACTCTCTCATTTTTTGTGTTCAATGGAATTGTATGTGTTCTTGAGTGTGTTGGAGAACTCTCTTGAGCTTCTTTCATACTTATAGGGGACGAGCACAGTCATGCACCCTTGATATGACATCTACCCCAATGGTCAAAAAATCGCAAACATTGATTTCATTTTTTTTAATTTCTGCGATGACAGATTGATCCGGTTATGTCGAATTGATCCGCACAGTTCGATCCGGTAAGTAGCGGATCGATCTGATGCGCGGATTGATCCGACACCACCCAGATCGATCCAATTCCCTTGTTTTTCTGCCATTAAGCCTTAAACCTACTCCCACACACTTGATGACTTATGTAGGTGGCATGTGTCGGTCCATAAGGTTATGCAAAGGGATTTTAGCCTATGACTATCACATTATATACTTTTACAAACCTTTTTTGAGATTGATGGACTCCAGGTCTTCAAGTCTTCGAACCTTGGCAATCTTGGGAACAAATCATTCTTGGCTTCAAGTGATTGGAGTTCATCCTCCTTCTTGGAAACCAACCACTCGATGATTACAAACATGACTAAAATATGCAATGTGCTCATGCCATGCCTAATCTACCACTCCATCTATTTTACAAATTATGGAATTGACAATATACATTAACACTATTCTGCACATTTTCTACTTGTTTGACTTGGTCTTTACTCGCACATGTCATATTGCATATGATGTTGACATGTGTGTTATGGATCTCATTTCACATTTTGCTATGAATCAGATGTTGTATTGCACTTTTAGGAATGTTTTAAAGGTTTTTATGATTTTCAATTGGGAGAGTAACATACCACGTGCCACCTTTCTAGGACTTTTTTAATTCACTAGAATATATTTTGTGCCACGTGGGATGATTCTTATGCCATGTGTCACCCATTAAAGAGTTTATTATTTGGAGTGGTTTATTACTTGTGCAAATAGAAATGTGCCACGTGTAATTGTTGATGTCATTATCATCATCTCCATCCGCTTGCACATTAAATGCACATCCTATCATTGTTTGCTAAAGATAGTAATTCAACGCATCATGGAATATTTTACTCATGCGTATTAAAATTTGTGCCAATAAATGCCCCTTGTGCTTTGTGTGAAATGGGTTGATATTGTTTTTGCAGATCGCAATTCACTTGGTTTGATATGGAGTTAAACTGCTTTGCTCAAATTTAAGCAACTATCATTAACGATTTGTGGCAAAAGAACATTTTTGACCTTTGGATTTTAGCTCATTGATTCGATTCATATGAGTATGATTACCAAAATGCCTTGACCTTTTTGGTGATTGATGGAGATTATCCTATCATCATAAATGCCTTGATTTGCATGAGTAAAATTAGAACTTGTGAAAGGCTTAGAAGGATCAAAGATTGGTGACCTTCCTTATCCACCTATTGAAAAATTGAAGATTAAGGATTTGTCATGCTTAGGCATATTGAGGCTGAAGGAAGGTGGCAAGTCTCACACCTCGTAAGTTAAAAATTGGAGACTCTCTAAAGCAAAATGAGAAATCCCTAACCCAGTAGCAAGTGATCTAGAAAGTCTCTTGAGATTTTCATTTATTTTTAGAGTGCTCTCTTTTGGCCACCCTCCTAGTTTCCATGGGGTAGGTTTGGGTAGGTTCATCTTCCTTGTTCTTATTTTGTTCTTTCCCTCTTCCTCTAGATTTGGTACCTGTCATCATGATAGAGACATATGGGGGCTCTATTGGACCATATAGGTTTCCTTTGTCCATTTGAGGAGCATAACAAGTCTCACAATTGACATGAATGGGTAAGGATGGGTCCCATCTGTGTGGGTGGACCCAAGAGAATCTTTCCTTTTTGAGATGCTTTACGTAGCTTTTCAGTTTTTACATTGTCTTCTAATGGGAAGTGGTAGTGTTGGTCAATTTTGGCTTAATTGAAAGCATGTTTTCTTCAAATTAGCAATTGATGTGCCACAATTTGAGTCCATATTGAACATTACAAGTAAAGATTCAATATTAAATGCTATGTGGGTGATAAGACTAGTCAACATATTTTTGTGTGTCGACATAAAAAAATTGCCAAGGTGTGAATGTAAACTTGACAGAATGTGATGTGATGATAGCAATTATTTAAAAAAAATTATGGAAGAATCAGATATAGATATTGGTACTGTCAAACCATATATGTTGTGACTGGGGTACGATTGCCTCCTACATTATTGTAAGGATGATAGGTTTGTCCATATGAGAAATCTTAGGAACTCATCCATTGTTGGTAAAATAAACACTTTTAAATCTAAATCGAGAAATATCATAACTTAGTGTGATTGCATAAGCATGAGATACACCATAATCTAGTGTGGATATGTTGTTGAATAAGATAATAATTAAATTTATACTTGAATTTTGCTTCACCAATTTTGAGAAATTTAATGTGTGTAAAATCAAAACTTGGTAAGAATACACATAAATTAGATGGTAGACAAGGTAAAACCCTAGGATTTATATAAAGAGACATCAAAAAAACACTACAACTATAGGAGAAAATTCTACTTCTTAAGAAGTAATGATGAAGTAGAAGATTTTTTGCATATAAATTTTTCTTCTTTACATTCATACACATACCCTATCATATGCAACGAAATTAAACATCTAAACATAAACCATTCCATTCACATAGTCTAACATTCCATTAACACATGGTCTGACATGCTAAATAAATCCATAGTATGGCATTTAATTGAATAAATCAACTCAATGAATAAGAAATCTCTAAATGACTAAAATCCAAACTAATTAATTACACCCCATCAAATGAAATAAAACTGTCTCAAATAAAATCTGAAACTAATATTGAACTGAATAAAATATCTTAAAATCTCTAAATCCATAACTAAATAATTTAAACTAGACTCTAATGACTCGATTGTTAAAGCATCTTCAACGATGAACTATCCTGACTCTTCATCATCTGAAAAAACAATGTCAACTCTATAAGCATGATAAACTCGTAAGTAGACATATATATAATACATGCAAATATCTTTTGCGTCAGTCAAAGCACGAATAGTTTTACAAAGTAGAATCATAGTAACATATACTTTCCAAAACATAACTAAAAAATTCCTTTAACATATATATATA
>JAOXJP010234177.1:0-10201 GCA_025762735.1 Platanus orientalis | reverse complement strand
GGTTCAGGTTTAACTGGGTTAGATTGCCCGGTTCTCAAAACTATGATTAGCCCCAAGTGGAGCGTTTCGAACTCAAGACCTCTCCTTCTAAGACGACGTTATCCCTGTTCATGATGAGGATAATCATTAATCATCAACAAAAAAAATCATAATCATATCAAGAACCATGTTGACTCATGCAATCAAAGAGGGATGACTCAAATGACTAAATAAGGAAGGGTGGTCAAAGAATGAAGTTTAACTCCAATGACACCGCAGATTTACCAGACATGATGACCAAAATGGGAAAGCTGGTGACCAAAAATTGAAAGCCGGCCGACTCAAGTGACAAAGATTTATAACACATTAAGATTTGTCTAATTAAAACACACACCAATATTTACCATATATTCCTATAGATTTATTGTAATTCATTTGGGTTTTTTTTAATTTTTTGGCAAAGAATCTAATTGTTAATTAATACTGTGGATATATGAATCAAATAATATATCCCTGGCCAGTGAATCCCGATCTTTGCAAATCGATAATCGCATTCACTTTACCTACTACTAAATCAGTCATCTTTTCCTCCTCTCGATTGTTTCATTATTCTATGTGTAAATTGTATTTCTGTATCATTAGTTTAGTTTAGAAGATTTGTTTAGTTCGGCATTATCAATCATGCAAATTTTCATCCTCATCAATCAATGACAAAGATGTAATCCTCTCTCTCTCCCCCTTTCTTTAATCGATTCCTCCCCTTCGTTTTCTATTATATAAATCCCCCTCTGAACCCTTCTTTCCCTATTCGTTCTTAAGCAGACAAACCTCCCTCCCTCTCTATCTCTACTGAAAACTATCTCTTCCTCCTTAAACCCTCCTAAGCGATACAAACCGAGTTCGCGAGGAAAACAAGAACCAGAAGCAAACGAAAAGAGAAAAAAACAGAGAAGAAAAGAAGAATAGGTGAAATGATTGAAACACTAAAATACCTCATTGGCTCCGTCGGCGAGAGCGGCTTCGGCTCTAAGTCGACTGCCGAGGAGGTCACCGAAGCTTGTTCTGATCTCCGCTCCATCACCGCCATCATCACAGGTAAGCCCAATTCGACATAAAACCCGGCTGAAAGTGCCTATGTTGTCTAACGTGTTTTTTGATCCTGTGGTTCACCAGGCGCCACATCAGGAATCGGAGCCGAGACTGCACGGGTTTTAGCGAAGCGTGGTGCGAGGCTTGTCCTCCCGGCTCGGAGCCTGAAAGCCGCGGAGGAAGCGAAGGCGCGTATCGTAACGGAGTTTCCCGATTCGGCGATCGTCGTCTTGCCTCTCGATCTCAGTTCCCTCTCTTCCGTCCGAGCCTTCGTTTCTGAGTTCGAATCCCTGGGCTTGCCTCTCAATCTCCTCATGTAAGCCAAATATACAATTTTAATTTATTTTTTGCTCGCTAGATTGATTTTTCACTATTTTCCAGAAACAACGCCGGAAAATTCTCTCAGGAGCACGGCGTATCCGAAGATGGAATCGAGATGACTTTCGCAACTAATTATTTAGGTACAAAACAGTGGATTTTTATTTTTATTTATTTTTCCTGTTTTGGAACTTAAAATCTTGGTTTTCCTGAAAAAAAAAATGAAGGTCATTTTCTGTTAACCAAACTGCTACTGAAGAAGATAATCGAAACGGCGAAAGTTACCGGCGTTCAGGGACGAATAGTGAACGTGTCTTCAAATATTCACAGCTGGTTTGCCGGTGATGCAATTGATTATCTGAAACTGATTACGAGAAAGAAAAGGTGCGGAAGAAGAATAATTGGGATCGAACTGCATGTATAGATTTTCTCGCTGGACTGATTCGAATTCAACAAATTTGTTTTTGAACTTTTTGAAAATCTGTCTCGATTTTCAGCTCTTACGATGCAACACGAGCCTACGCCCTCTCGAAGCTGGCCAACGTTTTGCACACTAAGGAACTCGCAGTGAAGTTAAAGGTGATAAGTTTATAACAAAAACAAAAAGAGAAAATTTTGTTCTTAATCTGATATTTTTAAAAACTTTTTGATGAAGCTGTTTTAATCGATTTTATACTGGTTGAAAGTAGGAAATGGAGGCCAATGTAACTGCAAATTGCCTTCATCCAGGAATAGTAAGAACGAGACTTACCAGAGATCGAGAAGGCTTGGTGACAGGTGAGATCGAATCACTGTTGTTGATTTTGATGACATTCTAGTTGATCACCAGCTTCAAATATTGAAATTTCCGTTTCAAAATTTCAGATCTGGTGTTCTTCTTGGCTTCAAAGCTGTTGAAGACGATTCCTCAGGTAATTCTCCCATTCGCTACTTTCATGGATCATAGATGAATCAAACTGAAACTTTTGAAAATAGAAGAAGAAGAAAAAAAAAGAGGAAACGTACCGATCCGTCGAATCAGTTCTGTTGTTCAGGCATCCGCCACTACTTGCTACGTCGCGACTCATCCGAGACTTTTGGACGTGTCCGGGAAGTATTTTTTAGACTGCAACGAAGCTACTACATCGAAACTTGGATCGTACTCGCACGAAGCTGCAAGGCTATGGTCTGCCTCTGAAGCCATGACTGCCGAGAGATCTTAAACCATCTTCTGATCCAATGGATGGAGGGGGAGGTCGAAGGCGGCAATGTCAGAGAATTAGTTCTCTGGTTTCGATGAAGAAGTGAGATCGAGGGAATGAAAATTGAGAACGGTGTCACGTGTATTATGCAATATGCCTAGCGTTAGTGAAATGATTAAAAGAATTCAACAGAAATTTAGGCTTCCGTTTTGATAGTCCAAAAAAAAAAAGTTTATTACTTCTTTATTCTTCTTCTTCTGTGGGTCAAAATCAATTATCTAAGTTAAAGTTAAATTAAGATCATTAAGCTTGAAATAATATGGAATTTCACATATGAACCACTTAATAATGAAGTTAGTCCCCTTCTTAATGGGTATTACTTTTGCATTATTTGATCTTCAAGATGTATTGACGTAGTTTTCTCTAATGTCTGGCCGCCATGAAAAGTTGGTTTTTTTTAATGTTTTTTTCTTGATACATTTCTTTCCACACTTTGACCGCTCAAGTTTCAAATGCTCCAACAAAATTTCGGCCATTCAAAACCAATTTTCTGAATGTACGCAAAATCCCAGAGATTTTCAACCACTCGAAAATACTTTTGACCGATCGAATATTTTTTAAACAATCGAAATTTGACTAGTTTGAAATTTTATTTCATTGGGTTCTCTCCCTTGGTCCATATCTCCTTTCAAGTCTTTACACCATAAAATATTACTTTATATCTTAAATTTGGGTCATAATTTACTTACCATCTCATCCTATTCTCTTATTTCCTTACTTAAAATAGATTAGGCATAAGAGGGGTGTTACAAAATTGGTTAACCTAACTCTAAATTGAAGAAGACAATAAAAATAAAAAAATTGCATCCTGCTGATTAAATTGTGACTATCACATGGCGCAAATGAAAGCGCGTTATGACTAACTGGTGCGTTGAGACTGAAGGCTCACAACTGAACCAAACCCGCAATTAACTAAAGATATGCTATTAAACCTAGCTCATGACTGAACTGTGCTACGATTGACAGTGTCCTACACGATTGGACTGTTAGCGAATGGATTGTGATCCCTAATCGATCATCATCCACAACCAAAATTTGGAAATTAAATTTTACTTCCAAAGTTGGGATAAGGCTGTTTGTTGTTGTTGTTGTTATTTATTTATAATCGTTGTTGAGTTTCTCCATGCCTAAGACCGTGCAACACTCGACTACTCCCAACCAGTAAACCAGTCAACCTTGCCCAATACTCACACTTAATATGAAGAGAACTAGAAACATACTTAAAAGAGAGACAATAATAACATTATTTCTTACTCACAAAAGCATGCACAAGACTTGATAGCTTATTGAACTTGCTTGTAAATAAGGGGGTCTTCCCTTTTTATAGATCGGTCACCTTAAGTCCTAGGATGATGCCTAGTGTCATTCATTCATTTAGTAAAATTTCTCTATATCACCATCCTCCTCTAATGGAATCCTTTAGAAACCCTCAAAATCTTCCTAGAGTTCTTCATTACATTTTGGGGTCTTCTAGATCACTCTAAAACCTTTTAAAAACTTCTACAATCTTCCTCTAGTATATAGAGACTTCTAAAAACATCTAGACCCTTCTAAAACTAGTGTTATAGAACCTTCTAGAATCTTTTAAAATGTTTTAGATCTCTCTAAAACATTTTAGAACCTTTTGGTATTTCAACATTATTTTAGATTTTTCTAGATTGTAGATACACTTTCATAAACTATGTATAAAATGTCTGAAATGTTGGTGAGTGTCTTTGAAGCCTTCAGTTGTCACGCAGGGCATGACACCTTTGCTACCAAAACCCTCATTTCACTACTTTTAACAACCACACCAAAACCAATTACACCACGAAATTATTCACATCCTATCAAAATTGACTTTCAAAAAACCATCATCAAACTCCACTGACTTGGGTTTGTTTTACTACTTGGCCGATCTTCAATTTGGACAAAACTTACAATTACAAATTGAATAATATGCAAGAAGTGCTAGAGATGGTGGAAACAACAAATGGTAAGAGGCAAATCATACTCTCTACCATCATGCAACAAATTTACGCAAGTATAAGGTGTCTAAGAAACCTACTCTTTTGTCATATATAAAAAAAGGGAAAGGATATTTTGTCCAGGATTTGGTGTCTAGAACACTAGGGGCTGTCATACGGAATAAAATGCATATTCCATATTTAAAAAAGGTATCACTTACCCATTTTATCCCATATGACGTCCCCAGGTGTCCTAGACACCAAATCCTAGACAGAACATCATTTCCATAAAAAAGAAAGAGACCTACTCTTTTAGAGAAGATTTTCTTAACTAGTTTACATCATCTCCAGTTCGAATGGACATGTATCATTCCAGTTCTCTGCTCAGGATATACACGATGTCTGACAAAGTTATAGTTATAAATACATTAGTACTTATCCAGTATGTATTTGTCGTATTACCCTCCATTGACCCATATGTAGGGCTCAAACACCCTTTTAGGCCACATGGCATGCACTGATTAGTAATGTAATGGTACTTGTCCATTCAAATTGGAGATAATTCAAAATGTTTCTTAATCGGAGATAGCTTTTCCACCGGCTATAAACCCTCGCCCCCCATCCTCACCAAATCGTTAAACTTCAGTTAACTTTCTGCAAATTCCTTGGGGTGTCAGTAGGAAAGTTCCTCAGCTTCATGGTCTCTCATAGGGGCATTGAGGCTAATCCTGAGAAAATCCGAGCTATATTAGACATGAAGCCACCGCAGACTACAAAGAAGTGCAGCGACTAACGGGAAGGGTGGCAGCCTTCAACTGATTCATCTCAAGGTCCACAGACAAATGTTTCCCCTTCTTTTGCCTTTTGAAGAAAGAATTTGAATGGATGGAAGATGTCAACCAATCATTTAGGGAACTAAAAGAACATCTAGCATGTCTACTAAGTCTTAGTCGAACGACACAAGGAGAGGATTTGTACATGTATTTGGCGGTGTCAGGGGTAGCAGTGAGCTCAGTTCTGGTTCAAGAGGAGCACAATCAAATGCCAATATACTATATCAGTAGAGCCCTCTACAGAGCAGAATTAAGATATCCACCTTTAGAAAAGCTGGCATACGCGTTCATAACCACGGTAAGAAGGCTTAGACCCTATTTCCAGGCTCATCCTATAGTAGTGCTAACCGACCAACCTCTGAGAGCAGTGTTATAGAAACCAAAAGTATCCAGAAGAATGATCAAGTGGGTTGTAGAGCTGAGCGAATTTGACATTAGTTATCGGCCGATGACCGCTATAAAAGGGCAAGTACTCGTAGATTTTTTGGCAGAACTAACACCCGCAGAGTCAAAAGAGAGAGATTCTCCGGAGTTGGAGTGGACCCTGCATGTGGATGGATCATCCACTGCCTCAACTAGCAGGGTTGGGCTGCTACTAACTACCCCCGATGGGGTTGAGATCGAATATGCGATTTGACTCGAATTTAATGCGATGAACAATGAAGCGGAATACAAATCCCTGATCACAAGTCTGAGTGTTGCAAAATAAGCAAGGGCTGAACGCATCACAGTCTACACTGATTCTAAACTAATCAAAGGACAGGTGACTGATGAGTATGAGGCTAAAGAATACTGAATGAAAGAGTATGTAACTTGGGTGAAGGAGTTCATGTCTCAATTTAAAATTTTCAAGATCTGGCACATCCCCATAAATCAAAACGAGCATGCACACTGACTGACCCAACTGGCATCCGATGATAAGTACATGACGAGACATCGGCTGCTAGTAAGTTGCTCCAGTAGATCCAGTACGAAGAATGAGATGAGCATCTATGTATGCACGAATGATCCCGAAGACGATTGGAGGGCTCCAATCATGTAATTTCTCAAAACAGGAGATCTCCTGCCAAACCGAGGAGAGGCCAGAAAGGTCAAATTCTGAGCCAGTTGGTATACATTGATAGATGACACCTTGTACAAACAAAGCTTCACCATGCCATACTTGAGATGTTTGTCGCTAGCTGAAGCCAACTATACCATGTTGGAAGTCCATGAAGGGATATGTGGAAACCACTCGGGCAGTCGGTTGTTATTCCATAAACTTGTCAAAGCGGGGTACTATTGGCCAACCATGCAAGCTGACTTGGCAAACCTTGTTTAGAGGTGCGACAGTTGCCAAAGGTTCGCTAACATTCCCCAATAGCCAGCCGAAGAGCTTACGCCCATCACGAGACCATGACCCTATGTCCAATGGGGAATAGATATTGTGGGTCCCCTCCCCTTGGCGAAGAGACAGAGAAAATTCCTCATTGTGGCAGTTGACTACTTCACCAAATGGGTTAAGGCTGAGGCGCTAGTAACGATCACTGAGAGCAACATACTTGACTTCGCTTGACAGTCTATAATATATCGATTCAGAATACTGTAGGTAATAATCACGGACAATGGGAAACAGTTTGACAACAAACATTTTCAAGAATTTTGCTCTCAGTTGGGCATCAGGAACCACTTTTCCTCCCCGACACACCCCCAAGCAAACAATTAAGTGGAAGTGACCAACATAACTATATTGAAAATAATCAAGACCCAATTGGAGGCATCGAAAGGACAATGGGTGGATGAGCTATCGAGGGGTCCTGTGGGCCTATAGAACCACTCAAAGGAGTCCCACGGGGGAGATGCCTTTCGCTTTAGCCTTCATCAACAAAACAGTCATACTCGTGGAAATTGGCATGACAAATCTGAGGACTCAAAGATCACAGACAGAGCAAGCAGAGAAAGAGCTACCAGCAAAGGATGATGAAGTACCACAACGCTAAGGTCTACCCGAGAGGTTTTAACAATGGAGTCCTTGTTCTCTAGAAGGTAAGCATAGCAACCCAGATCCCGGGCGATGGAAAGTTGGGACCCAACTAAGATGGGCCCTATCGAGTAACCAAGTCCGCACAGAGCATCACCTATTACCTAGAAATCATGGGAGGAAAGCTCTTGCCTTGACCATGGAACATTGAACACCTAAAAAGGCATTACCAATAGACATGTAATTTTAATTCTTAAATAATAAATTTGTTTACTATCATGTGTAATACAGAAGCATTCTACAATGATATTCTACAATCAAAGTCCCAAGTGGTGTCGGAAAAATATACCAAGTCCAATAAAATGACCATCGGTCTACAACGATGTTCTACCACTATAGTCTTAAGAGGTGTCAGAAAAATGGACCAAGTCCAGTAAAACAACCCTCGGTCTACAACGATGTTCTACGACCAAAGTCTCGAGCGGTGTCAAAAAAATGGACCAAGTCTAGTTAAATGACTGTTGGTCTACAATGATGATCTACAATCAAAGTCTCGAGCAGTGTCAAAAAAATGGACCAAGTCTAGTAAAATGATTTTCGAACTACAATGACGTTCTATAATCAAAGTCCCGAGCAGTGTTGAAAAAATGGACAAAGTCCAGTAAAACGACCATCAGTCTACAACGATGTTCTACGACTAAAGTCCCGAGCGGGGTTGAAAAAATGGACCAAGTCTAGTAAAATGACCCTTAGTCTACAACGACGTTCTACAATCAAAGTCCCGAGCGGTTTCGAAAAAAAAGTCCAATAAAACAACCCTTGGTCTACAAAAATGTCTTACAACTAAAATCCTAAGTGGTGTCACATAGAATGACCCTCGAATAATGAAAGCTCTATGACAGATCCAAAAACGAAGTGTTGGCGGACATCCAAGTCAAGCCTAACACGAGCTACTTAAACAAACAAGTGATCTACAAAATTATATTATGTCAAGTAATCATGAAAGATATCACGTGCAATCAAAAGGGGGAAGTCCATTGATTAAGAGTTGGTGTACAAAAAGAATAAAAAGAAAGGATCCTTGGTCCACACATACAAAAGAAAATAAAATAAAAAGAAAGAAGCTCTGTTCTTAAGAGGTCGCATTGTCTTTCTCCAATTCCTTCTCCTTAGCTTCCTTGGTGGCCTTGGGCCCAACGGAATCAAAGTCGACATCATCCTTAAACATCAAAAGGTTGAGGTCAGGGTGCACCCACAAAATTCGACGATGGAGGGCCTCAAAACCACTTACAAAGTACTCTGATATCTCATCGTTGAAAGCATCGGATCGAAGATAGGCGACGATCGCCTCCTCAACAACTCTCTCATTCTTTTCCTCCCAATCGGCCCTCAGCTCATCCAAGGACCGCTGCAACACAATGACCCTAGCCTTCTCCCCTTCGAGCTGGTCTCGGACCTCCTTCAGGGTGGCTTCAGTACCCTTCAATTTATTCTCAGCCTTGGCAAGCCTCCTCACCAATGCTGATCTATCAAAGTCAGCCTCAGACAACTTCCTTCGGAGCTCGCCAACATAAGCGTCTGAACCAAGTTGACGACTCGAGAGAGCAACCACCTTTGTCAGCACTTATAGACAGATGGAGAGACGTTCAGTAACAAATAACTAATGGTATACATATACGAATGACAAAAAGAAAAAGCTCACCTTCCCGAGGTCAAAGAAAGTGCTCCTTGCCAGAGCGCTCAAATTGAAACCCTTGAAGCTCTCCATATCACTATTAGAGAGCACTAAGCGGATATGGGCGACCGCTCGGTTTTCATCAACAAGTAGGGATGGAGGGGCCTTCTCCTTTCCCTTAATGGAAGACCCCCTTACGTCGTTTAAGGGGAAGTCGGCCACACACTCGTTGAACGAGGGAGCAACCTACAATGCCGCATCAAAGATCGACAATGGAAGAGAGGGACAACAACTAAGGCACCAACTGTGGATGGAGCCTCCCTTGGTTTCACCTTTTCAATGGAGTTTTGGTGTGAAAGCTTCGACTTCTTGTGTGAGCTACCAATAGGGGTCTTAGAGGAGACCTTCGTTAAAGAAGCCTTTGAAGTTCTAGAAAACATATCTATAAAGAAGAACCATAGGTGTCAAAAAAAATGATAATAATAATGAAGTGTGAACGACTTGCCTGTCTAACAATCACTATAGTAGGCACAGAAGAAGGGGGTTCAGGTCCGAGCAGATAAGAAGAAAGGGATTTGGGATTTACTAAAAGGGAGTAATCCCGGACTGAATGTGCAAAGGCATGGTCCAACCTCATGAGCTTAGCCTCGAACAATGGATGCTTAGCCAAAACTACAAAAATAATTGACAAAAGAAAGTTAGCTCGATAAAGTGAAAAACTAACAAGAAAACTAAGGCAATTGAGAATTACCTACTCTACATGGCTCCCCCCAGATCTTGGGGACTGTGTGGACTCGATCGATAGGCGCCTCCCACGTCTAGGACTCCTATCCATCCCTGGAAAATGAAGACACATTTATTTTTCTAACCTTTATTCGAAGTTGGAAGACCAATTATCAACGCTCGGTCGGGGGTCCAAGGGGTGAAATACCACCACCCTGAATGTAGTTTCACTGCTTTGTAACTGTTACACCTAGACAAATGATCCAACTTAATGAACCAAAAATTCAGAGTAGCTTTACTTGCAAGTATACAAGTGTTGTAGAACTGAACAAGGTCGAATCCACAGGGATTGACTTGTGTAATAAAAACAAAGATTACAATAAAAGAGAGATAGAAAAGAAAAGAAAGAAAATAGATCAATGGTTCCACACCGTAGT
>JAOXJP010234176.1:0-10201 GCA_025762735.1 Platanus orientalis | reverse complement strand
GGATAAGGCTGTTTGTTGTTTTTGTTGTTGTTGTTGTTGTTGTTGTATTAGGACCACAGTCTTGAATGATATTTTAAGGATTTAAAGGGATCAGATTCTGATCGTCAGATTTCGGTCGGTTCGAGGTGTAATCAAACTTGACTCGGTAACATATTACTCGGACCAATTAAATTATATCAGATTTTCGGAAAAGATTCGGTTTAGATATTGAACTGTTAAAATCAAAGCTAAATTTAATTAAAAGGGATTTTGAGCTTAGAACCTCTTAGTTGTTAACTCAAAACTTAGACCAACGGAGCTATGAAAAGTCAGTATATATGTGAATTTAGAGAGATATCTTTATGAAGGCTTTAATAATATAATGGAAACGAGTCTCATTGGTAGATATCGGAATTTAATCCAATTATAAACGGATCTACTATAATCTGATCAGATCTTAATCAAATTGAATCAAGCTTAAACTGAATAGGTTCAGATTATCCATTGACAACTCTATATGATGCTGTCCATACCCTTATGGTTGTTGAATGACCAAGTTACAACTACATCTGGAACTGGGAATGTGCTTATATATGGAAAAGTTTGATATTCTGATGAAAACTTCATACCTACTTCTTTGTAAAACATTAAAAATTTGTTAAACTTTGACAACAATTATGCATATTTATTCAAGCAAATAATAAGATAAAGAAAAAAATGGAGAGAAAAGTTAGAGATCACCGTTTTGACGTCCTTAGATTAGAATACTTTCAGGTTGACAAAGCCAAACTTAAATTCCGAATCTGGAATCGAAGGCTGGCGATGGGGCGGTCCTCTGGTGCATGGTGAAGAACAATGCTGAAGATGTAGCCTTGCAGGGGCTTGTTGGCCGGTGGGGTGCCCGTTGTAGGCCCATCCAGCAAGGGCTTGTGACGAGTAATAACCTGAAGTGTTTTGTGATTTTTGATTGTTTGAATAGTTCTACACTGCTGGTAATTGGTTACCCTGTTAGCCATCTTCAAATTGTATTCCCATCAACTTGTTTCTTAGGTACAATTCTAGGATATCCAGGGTGTAGACTCAAGACCTAGAAATTATAGGATCCCTGCTTTTGGGTAGTAGAAAGCCTAAGTTCCAAGCCACCTTGTGTTTGGATAAGTCCGGCTGCTTGACTATGTATGGTTGTAACATTATTTTTGTGAACAGGATTGGGCATTGAAGTGTTGTGGTGGCCGATTCTGGTCGAAACGGATTCTGGTTGAACCGGACTATCCTCTGTATGTGATTCTAAAACATAACTACAAAAAAAAAGCCAGAAAAAGGAAAAAAAATAAAAAAAAAAAACATTTTGGAAAATCATAAAAGCGAAAGACAAAATTATGACAACTATTAAAGGAATAAAATACGTGAGATTAATATATCTAACACTACTATTAAAAAATAAATAAACTATCTAATATGATCCCATAGTTGTTCATGTAAAGTTTGGTGATTATTGAGATAACTACAGTATATTAATATAACTAACTATCAAACAGCATACTTTATGTAGTGTGGAAGTCTAATTTGGATTTGGTATGCAACAAAGTAGAAGAAAGAAAACAAGGAAAAACAACAACCACATAAAAACCAAGACAATTTATGTGGTTCAGCTTGAAGCCTAAATACACAGGTAAAAACAGCAAGAGAGATTTCACTATGAACCAATGAGAGAATACAACGAATAGTGCTACAGCACAAAACCCAAGAAACCCTAAATACAATCCCCCAAACCCTATGTTTCGCAGGTCGGATTAGACCCCAAATCAGGTTGAGAATACGGATCTTATTGGGTTTTCCTCCGGATCATCATCTGGATTACGTCTCGAAGTTGAATTCTAGACCTTACCCAACATTTTAACATATTTTAGCTAGAGAAATAGCACTTACTTATGTAGCATCATTACTAAATCATTCACTTATCTTGTTTTTTAGGAGTTCCTTGTTGATAATATCTAACTCGGTCCACCCTGGCATATTCTATATTGCAATTTTGTAGATATAGTTATTCGTATTTGTTGAAGCTAATTATATCTCCAAGAGTATGACGATTAAGGTGTTTTCTAATTTCGTTGGGGTAACCGGTCCAAAGGTTAATCTTGGTTAAAGCTGCATGTGATTCTTTACAAAAAAAAGAGTATTGGCTTCCATTTGGGCTTTTTTCGCTCTCTAATGAGGACTGCTCGTTGATAACTGAAAGAATGAAGAAGCGTAATTGCTAGAAGAGCAGATTTAAGTCATATACTTAGAAAAGAAAAACGGGCATTAAGACAACTTTATTAACATATCAGATTAACTTGGCCAAAATATTTGGAGTTTTCGAGAAGATAATGATGTAGATTGAAAAGGTTACATGTGGACTTTTTGTGCTCTAAAGTTCATTTAAATTGGAAATTTCGTACTTTAAAGTTACACTAATGCTCACCCTTTTCCAAAACTAGTTTAGGCAGAGAAACATAGAGGCTACTACCAAGTTCTTGCGGAATTACTTATTTTCTATGAGTTTGTGTGTGTGTGTGTGAGAGAAAGAGAGAGAGAGATCAACTCTTAGGATTAGAAATTGAGGTGATTCATGCCAATACAAAGGAGTGTGTTTGTGTTTCTTTCTTTTTTAGTTGCTGGTGTGCTGAGCAGAGCCTGAGCTTGACGATCCCAAGCTGAGCTGGGAAATCTTGACTCAGCTCAGCTCTTTGCCACCCCTAGGTATTCAATTGAGTATTTTGGTAAATGCACATTAAGATTGGGCCTTGTTTGTTTATATGCTTCACGGAGAGGATGTTCTGTACAGGATTTAGTGTCTAGGATGGTGTCCAAGACACTAGGGGCCATCATACGAAATAAAATGCATATTCTATATTTAAAAAATGCATCGTCCACCCATTTTATTCCATATGACAGCCCCTGGTGTCCTGGACAGCATCTTAGCCACCAAATCCTGGACAGAACTTCTTTTCCTATGCTTTGCGTAAGGATGACCAGAAGAGGCCGGGCTTGGACTATGTGCAAGTGAATCTTGTGAGAACCGTGAAAACAGCACCAGAGGGGCTGACGCATAAGAACTGAAAAGTGATTTGCACTTTTTGGGGGACACTTATTCGGTGCTGATGTGTCCGCACCCTCATGCGGTTTTCACAGTTCTCACAAGATTCGTTCTCACCCAATTTTTAGTGGAAGAGGCCAATCACAATAAGGGATACAAAAAAACATACAAAGGGTTATCCTTTCCATACATGAGTTACTCTTAGTTGAATCAAAATTCAAAGATGGTGGGCCCTTGTAGTGAAACAGAGCACTTGTCATATGATAGTACGTTAAGACCTACACTGAATGGATCTGGTCCTAGATTTCTATAATGACGTATTTGGTGGGGTAAACTTTGACTGTGCATATATTAGAATTAATATAATTATCCAAACGGAAGGTATCACATGGTCCCGTAGCTCAGTTGGTTAGAGCGTTGGTCTTATGAGCCGAAGGTCGCGGGTTCGAGCCCCGCCGGGACCATGGTATTATTAGATCTTGTTGGACCTCCCCTATTCAGCGTTGGATTTGTGATGATGCAAGATCCAACAATCCAACATGTATTGATAAGGTTATTTTTGTCAATATGCATTGGATTTTGGTGGTGTGTAATTTCTAAAACACCCTCCAATGTCTCTGGGATTTTGTCAATATGCATTTGAAGCTTGACATGGATTCCATGTGAAATTTGTCTGCATGAACCAAGGGGCGGACACATCAGCGCCAAAAAGTGATTTACACTTTTTTGGGGCGCTTATCACTTTTCGACGCTAATGTATCTGCCCCTTGGTCTATGTGCACAAATTGCACATGGATTTTGAGTGCACATAAGCTGGACCCCACTTTATGTTATGTGTTGTTTCCTATTACCCAAGAATATATGTCAAATTAATTGGTTCAAGACCGAGATTTTTTTTTGGTGGGCCTTACAAGATAATCTCTCAGCTTATTCAAGGAATTGACTCAACTTGTCTGGTTTGTAGATTGGAAGAAGAAAATTTGGTTCATCTCTTTACACTTTTTGGGGTCGCTTATCACTTTTCGATGCTGATGTATCCGTCCCTTGGTTTGTGTGCACAAATTGTACATAGATTTTGAGTGCACAAAAGTCGGACCTGGTTTATGTTATGTGTTGTCTCCTGTTGCCCAAAAATATATGTCAATTAATTGGCTCAAGACCAAGATTTTTTTGGTGGACCCTACAAGATAATCTCTCAAAGCTTATTCAAGGAATTGATTCAACTTGTTCGGTTTGCAGATTGGAAGAAGAAATTTTGGTTCATCTATTTTTGGTTGTGTGGTTTTGCTCAACACTTGGCCTGCGTATCCTGAGCAACAAAAATCATTAAAGGAGTGGATACAAGACTGAGTATGTTGACATGTATTAAGTATATTAACTCTAACCTCTCCTACAACCTTAGGGTTTTAGGAGAGACAATTAATTGCTTTATTTAAGATGATATCAGAGCAGGTTTTAGGTTGTAATTTCAAATCTCCCCATGGATGTAATTATTCTCCTAGGCTCTTTGTGCACATGTATACACCTTCTAAGCACTTACAACTAGTTCCCCCGATGAAGTGTTCATTGTCCAGGAGTATCCCTCCTGAGGGGGAGTGTTGAAATATATTAAGTATATTAACTCTAACCTCTCCTACAACCTTAGTTTTAGGAGGGATGGTTAATAGCTTTAATTAAGACTCTCCCCATCAATTTTTCAAATCAGGTCATCAGTTCAATGATAGTTTCAATACTTTATTAGGAGAATAAACTTTTGTAAGACAATTTTATCCTACAACTCTTATTCCTGAAAAAAAGGAAATTGAGCCTTCAGATGAAACAGGATCAGCAAACATCAAGCATACCACAAGTAATATACAACTAACCCAATAGCACAATGGTGTTTAACAGATATGCCATTACACCACAAATGCATCACATGAGCTAAGGTGAATGTGCACTAGAAAGTAGGACATTTTCTGCTCAAGACAAATCAACACTTTTTCATTCTTAGACAAGTTGAATATGACTTATCAATTCAGCCAAGTCATAGCATATTATGCAGAATTTTGGTAGAGACTTGGTAACAAGTTATAACGCTTATGAACGTGGCCAAGTTGCAAGTAAGACCAACTAAGTCATTTAAGTCCTCAATTGATATACTCATGTTTAGGTAAAGCGCAACATGGAGAACACAATACTTTAAGGAACCAATTTCCACACTCTAACCAAAGTCATAATACCAAATATATGGTATCAGAAAGAAAAAGCAGATACAATATCTAGCATGGTTGCAGATATTGGCCAAAGATTATTGCAAAAGCTTCAATCGCTTACTTAGCAATTAAGTTTCCACGATGCATGCTAGTGACAGAAGTTTGAGCATTCATGTCTCACAAGTTTTATTAAAGCATCTTTATGAACAAAAAGAGGAAATAATCATCTCAGATGAATAAATTACTTCCCAAGGGTAAAAATGAACATGTAAAAAGACTCGCAGTCTAGTCATGGAATTGGGATAAATGGTATTCCCCCCCTGCACACACACACACACACAATGTTTCATTTCATTTTTTATTTTTTATATTTTTGGTAAGGGTTTCATTTCATGTACTAGTAAAAACCCGGTGCAATGCATGAAGAGATGAAAATATTAGAGAATAACATATGCTTGAAATTAAATTTTATTTAAAGGAAAAAAAAAAAGATTAATAACAATAGAATTCCTTTAGCTTTGTAACATTTCAAAGAAAATATGATGCAGGCTAAAACATTCTAAAAAGAAAACAAAAGCCCGGCATTACAACCTATATATATATATAGATAGATAGATAGATAGATAGATAAATAGATAGAGAGAGAGAGAGAGGACAAAAAGAAAAGAACAAGCTCTGGATTACTTTCTCAAAAATCACCAGGAGAGATTTCAAAACCAACAAAGAAATATAATAATGTATTAATAACATTTTTTCCACATAACATGACTCTCTTCATCCGATAGTCCTTAAGCACAATAGCACATGTCATGTCTATAGCGGGTTGTGACCCACTACCCTAGTGTCCCAACCAAGGAGGCCCATAAGACCAAAAATCAGCATGATCAGATACTTTTTGACTATCTGATAAGTAAACTTTTTTTTTAAACCCCTATGGGAAGTTTTCAACCATCCAAAGGAATGGAATAAAATCCAATGGTTGAGATTATCTAATTGATTTAACTATTGGCCTTGTTGATCTCTTAGGTGTGACCACTGAATGTTGGGCACATATCCTTGTTTTTTGCCACATCATGCATGTTAGCATGTAACCCTAATAATAATTATTACAAGATGAAAACAATAATGATATAATGGTAGCAACTACTATGAAGTTACCAATAGTGGAACAAGAGAGCCAAAAAAATACCATAAACCTAGCTTAATCTTACATTCCTTGATAGGCCATTGCCAACCCTCCTAGGATCCCTTCCTTGGAAATGGTCCCATCTCAAATGACCTTGTTCCTATTCCTTCTCCTCCTCTTGCTACAGTTATTTCCCTTCCTCTTTCTGCTATTCAGTTTGGGAAGAACCAGGTCAATGGTGCTTCCTCAAACCTCCATCCTGGGCAGCAAATATCATATGCTCAAGCAATGAAATCAACCCACATATATCCTCTCTTCAGTCTTCCTCTACTGACCTATAAACTTTCTACCCACCAAGGGAAGCCCACTATTTTCTTTTCCAAGGAGAAAGAAGAAACTTATCAAACCTTTTAGACTTTTATAGATAGCAAAGTTCTCAAGATCAAGACCTTCTCTTAGTGAGATTGTCATTTGTTACAGAAACTCTCCTCCCTCACTTGCTGATGCTAAAGCATATGATTCAAAGATGCAGAAAGATAATGCAGTGTCTTTCCTGAAGCTTTATCTCGTTATAAATGGATGTTGGGAAATGAGCAATGTAACCATTGATAATTGGTTGGAAAAATTTTCTTTGGCTGATTTGATTGATGAAATTCAAGATCATACTGTCTCAAAGATGTTTGATACAGGATATCCAAGAGATGGATTCCTTCAAGGTTCCCTTTGAAAAGACCCTAAAATAATGAGGTGTTTACTAGGTCTTAACTAAATCAAGAGAGATCCAAGGAGAAGAATTAAAAAAGAAGAAAGAACACATATAAGAAGAGATTACTGTAGAGATTTTTTGAAAAAAAAAAGATGTGAAGATGATGGAAATTAGAGAAGATAGTGAAGCAGAAATCAAGAAAGAGAGAACTCACATAAACTGTGAGAGTTGGAGATAACCAGCCGTGGGCTTCAAAAACAACTTTTATTGATAAATTTTTTCAACTAGACATACAAGAGGTCTTTATGACCTATTTATAATAAATAAATAAAACAAAATTTAACTATATTTGACCAAAATACCCCTCCCTTGTACTGTTAGCCCAAAAAAAATTCTGAAAAATATAAAAACACTTCTAAACTTCTTCTAAACTAATTCTAACTCACTACCAACTTTCTAACTTGACCCTTATAGCTTTATTACATTAAATCCACTACTAAAACCCACCTAAAACATAAAGAAAACACTAAAATAAAGCTTAAAAACTGTGGAGAGAAACTGTATCACTTGGTTCTCTTCAAAAACATTGATCTTGGCTTCCATAAAGGCTTGTACTTCTCCATCCATTGAAGTGCTGCCTCATCAATGTTTTTTCAAGACAGCTCTTGGTCTCACCTGTTGGTCCATAACATGTCCTTGAACTTGTTAAAACAGAGTTCCAATATCCTATTTTATTTTTGTCTATTCAATATAATCTTGAGTGGACAGCCTCCTCCTCAGGTATATTTACCACAAAATTTGCATGGCATGAATGTAGATCTCAACACCACAGACTTTTGAGTAACATGACTTAAAAATTTGCATTCTTCTATGGCTCTGTAACAACACCAAGGTGAGGATGTGTGCACTTCTAGATGGCTTCAAGATTTGCAGGGTATGAGTCTATATCTGGCATTGTGGTGGGTGTGACTTGCTCATTTAGTTCACATGTTCAGATTAATCGTCCAATACTATGCAAAACATGCTTTCTTGGACATGAAAGGGGATGACTGTTTACTTCTCTCATCCGAAGTGTTTTATCAACTGCCTTCACAACAAATTGAAGAACAAAACGTTACTGATTTCATAATGATATCTCCATCAAAACCAAGTTAAAGATCAAGAAGAGATCTGTTGCAGGATATCACAAGCTTGAGGCCAAATTGATATGGGATAGCCTATGCTTGTATATCTTGCTTATGTAGGCCCAATTAAAGGATGCAGAAGCTTAAGATAGGATTAAATCAACTAAGAACTTAATAGAAACATACCCAAATAATGGAAAATTTGCAATAAAGTATAATGAAAATAGAAACAATTTATCAAATAATTAATGAATGATTAGGGAAGGATTATAGAGAGAAAGGAGGGGGAAAGAAGAGACGAAACACTGTTCTAGGGTTTCTAGAATTCCAATGCAGAACCCACAAAATTACCAAATACCCCAGCTTGTGCGTCAGAATTTTCTAAAAATTTGCAAGGTGTTAGATGATTCTTATAGGTATTTCCAAACAAAATTTAAGGTCATTTTGAAAACTAAAAGTATATAAAACATTGGTTTTAGCAGTCAATTTTAATTTTGATCGAATCAAAGGGAAATCTATAGGAGTTTAAGGGATTTAGAAGGGAACCTATAGGGGAAGAAAACCCTAAAATAAAATCATAGATTTATGGCTTTTTATGAAGGGTGATTTACCTAGTTTATGAACCCAGGGTTTTTGAAAATTCAACAAGGAATTTAAGAATAAAAGCTAATAATTTCCAATGAAAATTCAGATTTTATGGAAGATTAAATTAAGAACCCACTCTGAATAATTAGAGGACAAAATTATCTAGAATTGGCTGGTATGATTTGTCAAAGAGCACAACCAGATAACTCCAACCGTGGCTTACTATTTGTTGATTCTCCTTTTGATTTCCAACAACTTTAATACTCTAGCATTGATAAAGTTGCAGTAGCAAGTGAGAGGATGAGCAAAGATTGTAAAAGAAGGAGAGAAGAACTAGAAAGGAATGGGGAAGAATATATAAGAAGAAAGGGGAGATACAAGGGTAAACCTTAGGGGAGCCAACGATTGCACCAAAGAGAGGAGAGAAAGCAGAAGGGAATAGATTAGGGGAGCCCACGGCTACTACCCAAAGAAGGGGGAAGGGAATTGAGGGATACGACACCCACAAGAGATAAACCCAACACAAAACTCTTTAAATCATCTTCATTAAATTTTCCAGTAGCGTGATGTCTAATAATAGGCCTCCAAAACTCAAATAGTTAGCAATATACAAAAAATAAAACCTCTAACTAATCCTAACTTAAGACACAAGATTTGCTAAAAACTAGGACTTCTAAAATTAGATTTCCTAAAATTTAAAACTACTAAACACTTAGGATCAGAGGGGCTGTCGACCAGCTTATAGAGGGCCCATTGCATTGACTTTTGAGACTCTAAATACAACCAAAATAGTGAGCTGTCGACTAGGCCTCTATTCCCAAAATACCCTTGGATTTTCAACCTTATTACATAAGTATACCCTCTACTAAAACCCAACAAAACCCTTGGCACTATTAGCCTTATTATATATGAATCCCACCCACCTAAAAGATCCTAATTAACCCATGTTGCACATACAATTTGTACTTAGTCCTCTTGTGAATTGGTACATATAATAACCTCTTGATCATAGTTGCAGGGGAGCTTGACCTAGGGTGCAAAGCTCACTTCCTAGGAAGCTCGTTAGGAAAGCTAATTCAATTCGGCTTCCCCAACATTGGAGAAGAGCGGGGAAGCATTTTGGGAAGCGTAAAAATGCATTATAAGAAATGTGGAAAGCGTTTGGGGGAAGTGTTAGGGAAGCGTTTGGGAAAATGCGGGAATCGAATAGGGAAACGACTAGGGAAGCGTTATTTGCACACACAAAAATCCACTGGTTTAATTATTTCAACAATTAACTAACCAAATACAAAAAAATTTCATTATTTTAGCGATTCAGTAAAACCCCTAACCAAAAACCCAAATAGGTATGCAAACAATATATTGTAAAAATTAGTATAAAGCTAAGGCCTATGTGATATTGCTACA
>JAOXJP010234175.1:0-10201 GCA_025762735.1 Platanus orientalis | reverse complement strand
GGCTGACACATCAGCATTGAAAAGTGATTTTCACTTTTTTGGGGGGCGCATATTCACTTTTCGGCGCTGATGTGCCCGCTGCCTGACAAGGCACATATTCACTTTCCTATAATAACACTCGTCCTTAATATACTCAAATCCTCTTTTGCCAACAAGCTAAACTTATTTAGAAACTAATGGAAGATTAGTGGTTAGTGGTGTTGTGAAAAGGCCACACACAATGGTAAGGATTAGTCATCAATTCATGCATGGGCAGGAGTTATCAGCTTTGGTACACCCAAGTGATATCCCACTACATCAATGGTGAAGATAGTTTCCTAGAACCACTACAAATATTTATTTTCTTTTCCATTTAACAACTCCTCAACTTTGGATCTTCTACTATCCAAAGGATGTATAATATAAATGGATTATATATGTGTGTGTGTGGAGAGAGAGAGTGTGGAGGGGTAAGTTAAAATGGTTAACGCTTTGCTTGAGCCAGAGTGGTTTAGATCCTGCCGTGTCTGTCCTGTTAGGACCTGTTCACAACCTAAGTGTACGGTTTAATATAAAAAGATGTGCACAACTTATGCATAACCATTTTTAATGCCAAACCTGTGCACAGGTCTCAACAGCATATAAGTAGACAGGACAGGATCCTGAGTCGGGTCAGAGTCCAACAAATTGAATAAATAAGAATACCTCGTTTCAATCTCAATTTCACTTATACCCCGTATGGTTGATTGCAATTTTTTTTTCTTCTTAATAACATATTATCCTTGTGGTATGAGTTCACTTATAATTTCCTAATACTTCATTGCTGAAGTTGGCTGCCACCTTAAATGAATTCATTTCAGCAAACTTTGAAGCGTATAAGATGATGCCTCAAGATGGACTCATCTCAAGTGATATTGTCTCGTTAATGAAAATTAGAATTAATATTAATATTTTAAGTATTGTTTTGGTACAAATCATTATTTTAGGTGGATGACTCTTTTCAGTAAAGTTCATATATACACTAGATCCTAAGTCCATATATTCCATCAATTCATAAGCATTAGCATCCTTTCTCGTTACTTTAATTTGAGTCAATTTTAATCTGTTGGTCATCATTTTAATGACTTTTGATGGAGAAGAGTACATTGAAGCCCTTACTAGTCGATTCCGACAAACCAGCACAATCCCGACCCTAGAGAAATCGACCCAAAAAATTCCTGAGAAAATCAATCCAGGAATCTCTTAAGGGTCCACCAACTCACCAAATACCAAGGCCATCGGCGAGAACCCAGAAACATCCTCTGGTACCCGACCTCAAGTATTCCGAGAGTGGCTTCGACTATTACTAAGATCACCCGATACCCAATGACTGGTAGAGACCACAAGGTACTCAAGGCCCAAAATCCCCTGACGCGCAAAAACACAACGACTCCAACTATTCTACTTAAAGATAAACACAAAACCGTTATGAGAAATGAATATTTTCTGCAACAGATCTGACATTTTAAGAAAATGACAGAAAAAACAAGGGGGGACACGACCAAGAACATAGGGAAAAGCGACATGCGGGATCCTCTCTGAAACACCACTACTCGAACCTATAAATACGAGTATCACTTCATGCTTTAGGTATGAGACATCAAAAACCCTAAAGAGAGAGAAAGTTCTATTTCTACAATCCCCCTATTATTTGACTTAATCGTCGGAGAGTTAGAAGCCGGCATCCCGTAGGCGCCTAGTTTCCCAACATTCTCTTGTTCCGTGTATGCAGAGCCTGCTCCGCCAGAAACCTGGGATGATCATGAGGCCATCTGATCACCGTAAAAGAACCCGCCAAACCAATACGTTATCAACTTTAATTTGCACCGTATCACTATAATAAAATAAATTAAGTCCATTTCAATAACAATCACACATAAGCATTTATAAAAAAAAAAAAAGGGGTCATAAATATATGTAATTCAATTTCATGGATTTCACGTCTGCATCCAAACAAAGCCTAGATTTTGTGCACATAAAAGAGGTGTGCATGGACCAGGGTGCTAACGTGTCCACCCCCTGGTCCATGTGCACCTCTTTCGTGTGCACAAAATTTGGGGGGATCCAAACACCCTCTATTATATATTCATAAGATTGCTTCTAATAACACCTCTAAAAGTGCTCTCCATACCCCCTCTATCATCCCCTTTTTGTCTCATCACACCCCTTTTCCTACCTAAAACACCCCCTTCTCTCTCTCTCTCTCCTTTTCTTTCTTTCTTTTTTTTCTTTTTTTTCGTGTCTTGTTCAAACTTGGAAGGCTGAACGAGGGTCTCTCTATTCAGACCTATAAATCTAAACAAAGTGTTCGGCCCTACTAGTCTAAACAGAGGTCTCTCGGTTCGGATCTCCAGGCCCAAACAGGGAGACCCTTGTTCGAACTTCCAAGTCCGAATAAGAGCTCTCTTATTCAGACCTATAACAAGGCGTTCCAAAGAAGAAGAAAAAATGAAAAAGGAAGAGGGAGGAGAGATAGAGAGAGTGTGTGTGTGTGTGTCCGTTGTTGCCGCCACTAAGGTTACCGGAGTTGGGTGGAGAGAGAGAGGTTGTAAGTGTGAAGAGAAAGTTAAAAAGGTAATTTTAAACATGGGTATTGATTGAAATTTTTAAAAATTTTAAAAAGTGGTGTAAATAGCACTTTTAGAAGTGTTATTAAAAACTCCCCATATTCACCTACAACATCTAATTTTCGAAATAAATGTCTAATGACCAAGAATTCATGTTATCTCCGCCAACGTTTGTATCTTTCTGGTCCCAAAACCAGATAAAAGAGGAGGGTTGCATCAGGTTGTTGAAAGCCAATATAAAAATCCACTCAAACCACTGAAACCAGAAATTTGTTATCTTGATTTAATACTAAACTGTTGATATGACCATAAATACAGCAGAACAGCATAACAGGATTTGTGTAGCTGACCCCAAATAATTGGCATATGGCTATTTGTTGTTATTGACCAAGAATTCGTGTAACCATGCATGACATGCACCACTGACAAGAGATGTGTTTTTGAATTTGTTGTATTTATTTGTACTTTTTAAGTTTTTATTTCTATGGTATACGACAATGAGCACTTTTTTATATACTATTAACTGTATGCACCCACATATCAACCTACGGTTTGATCACACATGGTCACACCAATTTTTGATCACAAAAAAATTGCTCTTCAGCCCTTCAAAAACCGGCCTAAGCAAATCCTTGCAGTAAGCTTAAAATACATTAACGGGAAAATGCCATGAAAGGAAATACATGATTTTTTTTTTTTCTTTACTTCCTTTTTTTATATTTCATTATTCAAAATTAGGGTTTAATTTGCCATGTACTGTTTTAAATGACGAGCTCCCACGGTCCCACCAATTCAGTCATCACACCTTTTGATTGGGATCATCAGGCAATTATCATGCTATTTTAACGATCATTGGTTCTCATCCTCCCCTACCATATATTATCAATGGCCCTTCCTCATTTTTTCCTTAAATTGAATTACATTGTTTTTTTAAGAGCAGGGTGTGGGGTTACCAAAAAAGAACTACATAGATTGATAAGAGGGGCATTTCAATTTCCGCAAGCGCAAAGGAGTGAGAGAGTTGTCTGCAGTGGGGGATTTCGATCCCTATCTACACAATTCTCGGTGACATTTTGTCAAACATATCCATGGCTCTCTCGAAACCTATCTTCTTCACCCACCTCAAAACCCTAAGAAAAACCCACCACCATCCTCCGCCACCATTCCTCTCCCTCCGCCTCCTCTCCTTCGCAACCCCTGAAGAAGCCGCTGCTGAGCGGCGCCGCCGCAAGCGCCGCCTCCGCATCGAACCCCCTCTCAACTCCCTCCGCCACACCCAACCCCAACACCGCCCAATAAACCCTAACCCTAACCCTAATGCCCCCAAACTCCCCGACACCGTCTCTGTCCTCACCGGCAACCGCCTCAACCTCCACAACCGAATCCTCACTCTCATCCGCCAGAACGACCTCGACGAGGCCTCGCTCCTCACTCGCCACTCCATTTACTCCAACTGCAGACCCACCATCTTCACCTGTAACTCCGTCATGGCTGCTCTCCTCCGGCAGTCTCGATATTCCGATCTTCTTTCGCTTCATCGGTTCATCACTCAGGCGGGTGTTGTCGCCAATGTCGTCACTTACAATCTCCTCATTAACGTCTACTGCGACTGTAGGAAAACTGATACAGCTCTCGAGCATTACAGGCAGCTTGTCAATAACGCTCCTTTCAATCCTTCTCCGACTACCTATCGCATTCTTGTAAAAGGTTTAGTGGATAACAATAAGGTCGACCGAGCTTTAGAACTGAAAGGTGAGATGCTTGAGAAGGGTCTCGCTCCGGACCCTGTGGTTTATAATTATCTGATGTTGGGTCTTGTGAAAAAGTCGGATTCTGATGGAGTTTTTGCTCTGTATGATGAGTTAAAGGAGAAAGTAGGATCTGTATCAGATGGGGTTGTTTACGGGAGCTTGATGAAGGGGTACTTCCTGAAAGGAATGGAGAAAGAGGCGATGGACTGTTACTCTGAGGCTGTGGGGGAGAATTCCAAGATTAGGATGACGGCGGTGGCTTATAATTCGGTTCTGGATGCGCTCAGCAAGAATGGGAAGTTTGATGAGGCTATGCAACTGTTTGATCGGATGATGGCAGAGCACAATCCCCCAAGGCGGCTCACTGTGAATCTTGGGAGCTTTAATGTTATGGTAGATGGGTTTTGTGCACAGGGGAGGTTTAGGGATGCTATTGAGGTTTTCAACAAAATGGGAGAGAAGCGATGTAGCCCGGACACTCTATCTTTTAATAATTTGATCGAACAGCTATGTGGCAATGGGATGGTAGTGGAGGCAGAGGAGCTTTACAAGAAGATGGGTGAGCAGGGGATTAACCCAGATGAGTTTACTTACGTTTTGCTGATGGATGCTTGCTTTGGTGAGAATCGAGCTGAAGAGGCTGCTGGATATTTCAATAAGATGGTTGAATCAGGGCTGAGACCAAATGCGGTAGCTTATAATAAGGTGATTGATGGGTTAGTTAAAGAGGGGAAGATTGATGAGGCAAAGGTGTTATTCGATCAAATGGTGGAAAAGTTGAAGGTTGAAACTACAAGCTATGAGGCAATGTTGAAGGTGTTGTCTGAGGCGGGTAAGCTGGATGAGATGGTTAAGGTGGTTGCAGACATGTTGAAGGATGAGACTCTGGGTTTGAGTTCTGAGATGCATGAGTTTGTGGCAGATGCATTAAAGAAAGAGGGAAGAGAGGAGGAATTGGTGAAGTTGTTGGAGGAGAAAGAGAGGGAGAAGGCTGAGGCTCTTGCTAAGGAGGTCGAAGCAGCAGAAGCAGCCAAGGCCAGTGCAGCAGCTGTTGAGTCCGCCAGTGCACTAACCAAGGAGGCTGAAGTGGTGGTAGCCAATGTTAGTGAAGCTGCTATTGAGTCTGTTTCACTGAATGCAGATGAACCAGCTGGTGACCAAAAGAGTACCGGAGTAGCTCCTGCTGTTGACGCTGGCCCTATAGATATGGGTTTAGCGGAAGAAGCGAGTAAAGCTGATGACTCGGCTGAAGAAGTGAAGGATAAAAATGAAGGTGCAGCCGAGCAGGTTACTGCTTAATTCTTTGGAGATACTTGACCAGGAAAAGATCCATCTTTAGTACTTTTTTTTCTCTACCGAGCAATGTGTCTGCTTTTTTATTAAAAGTGTTTGCTTCTGCCTATGTAATTTGGATAGTAGGAAAATGAATTGGGTATTGTGTATCATTGTGGTGTGATGGTGGTATAGGAGTTTATTTAGCATGTACTTCTTCCATTGCACGAGAGTTTCTATTGAACACTCCTACAACAAACAAAAAATATATATACTGGCGTTCTAGAGTCTATTTTTTCTTTTATTTTTTTGTTCTTTATCATGTCATCTTCTTGGTATTTGTTGTTGTGATTCCATCACTGAACTGAGGTGATTGCTGATCTTAAAATATAAAGGGGATTTGGTCTGTCCCCGTATTGACCTGTTATGGTCCCGTCCATATGGAGTGACTGATACATGGCCAAAAATTGGATTCAATTTCCTTAGATTATTGCTCTAATTGTTCACCCTATTAAAATGATCGACTCCTCCCTCTCTTCTACCCACCTCTGACAGACCCCTTCTTCCTTCCCCTTCTCCCTCTCCCTTCTCACTGCTGGTGCCCATTGTCGCAGGCTTTACCTTCTGATTGCCAATACCTACCAGGATCTCTGCCTCTCCCTCTCCCTTGTTCACCTGCAATCCGCCTCTCTCTCTCTCTCCCTCCCATGCTCACCTGTGATACACCTGTAACAAGAATGACTCTTCCCTTCTCACTGTAGATACCCATCATTGCCAGCGCAAAATCATTTCTGCCTTCAGTGGAGAAGCACCATCTCCGCTTGGCTATGTGAGTTCCGCCTTCTTAATACTCCATGTGAATCTTATTTGGGATGTTATGTTGATTTTGTGATTTTGGCATCTAATGTGAACCACCTTAATACTCCATCTAATGTGATTTTAACTTGGCCAAGTCCATTGAAATCAGTACACAGCAAAAAGGGGTCCTTGGCTGAGTCAACTTGGAATTCAATCAAGTAAAATCAACTCAGCCAAGTTCTTAAAATATAAATCAAGTTGTTAATTTGATAGCTTGGTTGCTTCTAGAATTTATTACCAAACCCGCCTTAGACTTGATTTTTTTATAGCAATTGTGGAATGTTTCTCCCATTTTCTTAGCTGTTTAGAAATTGGATTTTGAGAAAGTTACTGTTGGATTTTCTAGGTCTTTGGCTCTTTTATAGTTGTTATTGCTGTGTTATGTAGAATTGGTAGAGATATTTATGTCTTACTTTATGCCATGTAGAAACTGAATTGTGAGAAGGTTACTCTCAATCTTAAATAGTTGTTCTTTTTGCGATATTTGAACTGGTTCTAGCTTAAGTTTACAAAGTGGTATTTTTAAAGCCATATTTCTCTATGATAATAATAGTAATGGGTTTCACCATTCTCCGTAGAAATTGACAACTTCCAAGAAGCCCTTGGTCTGATTATAACAATTGAAATGGGTACCACATTTGTGCTTTTCAGATAGTTTTGTCGTAGCAACTCAATGAAGAAATGAGAACAATTACTTTCTGGTTAAGTGCTGCGACTTTTCAATTGGGTTGTGCTTCTTCTTTTGGGTAGATGGTGGGAGCTAGGTGAGTGGTGGTGGTGGTGGTGGTTGGCTTTTCAAGTCCCCTAGGCGGCATTCCCCCAATGGATTGGGTTGATGGTTGCCCCTCCCCACCAGTGGTAGTGTGGGTTTTCTAGGCTGGCCCAAATGGCCTTTCCAATAAAAATTTAAAAAAAAGGAAGAGAAAGAAAGATTTTATAGAAAAGGTAAGCTTATCAACCAATCTATAATTTACCCAAAAAATAATCTATAGAAGCACAAAGCTCCAGTATCCATAAATGTTTCAAGATTCCCCAACATTTCATACATAATAGTTTTACCAGAAAAGTTGGCACTAGTACAACACACAGAAAGAGATGGAAAGAAAGGGAGGGTCAAACACACAACCAAGACACTGCACCTGAGATCCCATGCGCCTCAACTACAAAGGTTGGGTATGCACACCCCAGCATCTGGGTTCTGTTGTTCCTTCCATATCCGCCCTGTAACTCGTAGCTTCAGCTCCTTCCTGTCCCCACCCGAGAAGAAGAGTGCCATGTTACGCTGAATAATGAGGCCATCATGGCTGTCCCTTACCTTCCTATGGGTATCGCGGATGCTCCTTGGGGTGCCCTCCCATATGAGTTTACGACCGTTTCCCCCAACTTCCAGACTGTAGCTGAAGTTCTGGGCTTCGGTCTCATCACCCATGAAACGGAGGAATGCCATGTACACAGGGGCCATGCCGAGCTGGAAGGCTTCAAAGTGCAAACAGAAGTACTGACCAAAACAGTTAAAGACCTGGCAACAGGAGCAACATGGCCACCAAGATTCAGGCATTCGGCAGTATTTAAGAAAGGTTCAAGGAAAGTCGGGCCATTCTAGAGAACTAAATCAGCCACGCGTTAGTGTGGTTCTGTAGTTCTTTTTTTTTTTGATGAATTGGTTCTGTAGGTTTTCATTTGCACATGTTTTGAGACTGACACAGAACTTCATTGTTTTTATGGCTCCATACTCATTGATCTTGACAGTGCAATTGCTGAGCCACATCTCCAATGGGCCAACACCTGAAATCACACCAATCAGGTGACCTACTGGTGTAATTACTTCCCAATTATTTTCATCTCTAAAGCATACGAAGTATCATCCTACCAGAATGATAGCTATGGCCCATCAACAACGTTGTGCAGTGAATAATTGATCCAGATTAATGCGTAAGTAGGTCAAATGTGCAAAAAGAGTGAAGGGTGAGAAAGACTACCAAAGAGGTGGAGTACATGAATGGTATGCTGTGAAGACACAAAAGCTTATCTCACAAATACCCAATTCATAAGCCACACCATATGTGCAGTATGGATGGAAATGTTCATATTGAGAATCTCTGTCATGTAACTTTGTTGCTATAGTCCCAAATCCAAACTGCATCTTAAAAAGAAAACTATACTTACTGTAAGCATCCAGGTGGCATTTTCAACTTCGCGGGGATTAGACTTGACATAGCGATGGTTGAATGTGCATCCTGTGTGCATGTCAACCTTGTGATCATCCCTCAGATGGCCCACCAGAAAAGGGATATCCCCCATAACAGAGCACTCTGATCCAGCATATGGGCAGTTGTACGGTCTAAAGTTACACTGGGCTTCATGTTTGAGCTTGCTGTAGTAGGGGAAGATCTCCGGGCAGCCCAGTGAGCAGTACTTGCACGGCAGTTCAAGCGACTCAGCCACCTTCTCCAGTGCTAAACACCTGATGTCTCCAAGCTCCTGTCTACAAGTGGGGCATCGGTTGTGCACCCTCGTTTTACAGGTGGAACACAGTGTGTGCCCATTGTGGCACTGCAAAAATACTAAATTGTTAGAATTAGCAACCGATACTTCTATATTTCCTTTGCTATGTAGAATGAGCAACCCAAGAAGAACACGAAGTATATCAAAGAGTGATGACAATACAAACACTAGTATAAAGCAGAACACAGTACACCATTAAAAATTTGTCCTATTTTAGCCCCAAACATACAACAATTACAGATGAAATATACAACCAAAAAGGAGGACCTGATCACAATTTCTTCAGAACCCATGACACGTTTCAACCACCTTCATATCCTTCCAGAAAAGATTTAATGCCCCACCTCTTTTTTGATGAGTAATGATTTTGATCAATTCACTTTTTATTAGCAACAAGATACCCTAATTCTTACCACTCAGTTAACAAATCTTATAAAACTCACTGTCATTCATCAGACTCAAACAAAATGAATCACTGAATTTCACCCACCAAAATCATAATAGAAACCACAACCGACTCCCACAACAAGAAAAACCAAGAAGCCAAAATCAAAATCAAGCAAAATCCATCCCCAGGCCAAAACTTCAATATCTATACAGCATCCCCACCCCCCACCCACACCCCCCTCCAAAAAATAAAACCTTGAAATTCAATATCCAATAACAAAACATTCAAAACCTAGCAATCAGATAATGCAAAATGTAAACCCCGACAAAAATGATGAAGGACCTCAAGTATTTGATAATTATCTCATAGAGAAGGTGATTCAGGATCATATGGGGTCACCAAGAAGAAGATAGATGATCATGGATGATCAAAGGGTCCATGTTTCAGCCAAGGGCTGTAGCAAATAAAGACTATAATATAGTGGCCCATTTGCACAAGGGGGTAATTGATAATATGCAAAAGAGGAGGGCCTGTTTGTAATCAAATAAGAGTTGATAACTGTCAGCAAGGGGAGCACACGAGCAGATTGACAACCTTACGAGGATCTCCTAGAATGTTCTTAGTTGCTGGAGATTATCTATCCTAGGAAAGTTATATGAGTAGAGGTTTATTTATTTTCAGTTTTAGTATGTTATGTTTCTAGGATTTCTTTTCTTTATTGAAAGGTTATAAGGGGTTGTACCATGATGATGAGGGTTTCTAAACATGCCAAAGGCTAATGCCAAAGACAACCTGATGTAATCTATATAAAGTATAAACGGGGGGGGGGGGGGGGGGGGGGG